>BJBW01006014.1:65807-185888 GCA_004320125.1 Scolopax mira | reverse complement strand
TGTCAGCCACCCCTCCTAGTTTTGTGTCATCAGCAAAACATCTTTTGAAGCTCTGTTAAGTAGAAGGTAGGAGGTAGGTACCCAAACAATCCAAAAACTGTCTTCCATTCAGGCTCGGGGACAAAAGAAGTGTGTATCAGATGATAACATAATAAGTTGTGACTCTGTTTTCCTTCACAATGGATTGTCACACTTCCTGTGCTTGCCATGGCATTCTTGTTTCAGGATTCCTCAACTGGCATTGCCAGAAATCCTGTCTGTCTTCATCCTGCTGACCTGACTTTGACTTCACCATGTGATTGGAAACTGTGGCTCAGTAAGAGGCACGGGATCGGTGTCTCCAGGGAAATAAGTTTCTCTTTAAAGCAGGTACATATCTTACTGCTGCTTCGGAATGAGTGTCTGGCATCGGTCCTCCCCCCATTTCAAATACATGCATTAATTTAAGAATGTAGGAGATGCAGCAGCCACAGAGATCTGACTCACCCCAGCTGTACTTTGTCCATGTAGGAGACATGATGTGTCAGCTATTAGAACACATAATACACTATATTAACTTCAAGCAACAGTGAACGGTGCTTTGCATGCAATGCTTGGGGAGGAAACAGAGAAAACTGGTTCATATTGAGCTTTGATTAAACAGAAACCTAGACATTCCCCCACTTCTCTGAACACAAATAAGAGTGAGTCATGTTTCTTCTGGGTAACTTAATATTTCCCACACCAAGCAAAGATAAGATGTCCCCAGAGCTTGTTATTCCAGAATTTCACTTTCTCTTCATGTGCTCTGGGGCATTCCAGGGGTCTGAGCCCTGCTAAGAGAAGCTGTGGCTTTAGCTTGGCTGTGGGACATTTCTCACTACTTTCTGAACCACTGTTGGGATTTAAACAGGTGAAAACAACAAACAAAATGAAAAAACTACCCCAATCCTTGATGTGCTACCATTTAGGGGCATAATTCACACCAGAGCTGAAAGTCTTGAGGGATCCTTTCTGAGCTATACAGTCACCTGTCCAACCCTCAAACAAAACCGGGCCAAAATGCCGTGTTGTTAGAGAGCAAGGAGTTATTCACACACTGGATGGAATTTTCAAATCCCTGTGGCAAGCTCAGCCCTAGGAGAGCCGGTGGTGATGAGTTTAAGTGGTAACAGTTCAGGCTTTGCCAGGCGGCTTCAGTGGAGTCACCTTGAATTTACTCCAGTGCTCCTGAGCAGAACTTGGCCCACAGAGGTTAAATGGTGGATCCCAAACTACATGTCTGTGGCGTCAACCAAGGCAAGAATTTAAGATGGATGTTTTCTTGCCCAACCCCAACACTGCCTTGCTTTCAGCCCCCCAGCACTAGTGACCCTTCCATACCGAGCTTCAGAGCTTGGTCCTGCTGAACAAAATGGAAAGGCTCAGGATGGATCAGAGCTTGGGCTTGGGCATAAATCTGCTTCTCCATGGCCTGACCCTATAGACTCAGACCCTGTACAGACCCTGCCGTGAGGGGTACCTCAGCCATAATGGTTCCCATACACCAAAGGCACAACTTGTCATGTGTTTTGGTTTGTGCCTATTACCTGATATCTCTTTGTATGATTTATTTTTCTGCCCCCCCTCTTTCTTCCCTCAAGCAAACTTTCTAGCACTGAATGCACAGAGTGCCTTTTTGTCCCCAGTCAGGTGTCAGCTGGGGGACCTGACATTTCTGTCCAGGTTTGTCACCAGACTCATTGACAGGAATAAAAGCTTCTTTAATGCCAGGAATGTGACAGGTGTCAAAAAACGAGTGTGAGATTTACTTCTAGCTCTGGTGAAACAAATGCACAATTCAAAACAGATCAACGCTGAGTGAAAATTATTTTGCCCTGTGAAAGTAGTTCCAAAATAATCAACAGCAGCTGTGGCTCTGGCAGCCATTGACATCTGATTTGGGATAACCTGAGTCACTCAGGATAGACTTGAGAAAACACTTAGGTCTTGTCGGAGAAACAAGCCTCCAAATGATAAGAACAAGTGATGTTTTGGGCTCTCTGGAAATGCTGAATTAGGTGTACATCCTCACCCCTCTTCCAGTTCATCAATACTGAAATGATGTACCTGGGTTTTATAAAGCTTAGTTTAATTCAGCAGCTACTGGAGTAGATAATGCAAGCTAAGCTCATGAGAAACGACTATCACTACATATTTCAAGCCTTAATCCTTATGTGTATAAGGCAAGAAAGAGAAAGTGAACTCCCAAAACAACGCTTAGGTTTTTTGCCTGCTTCCAAAACACCATTATGCATTTACCACTGCCAAAGGCTGCATCCCTAAATGAGAGGAACAATTGTGTGAGTCAATCCAGCAGTCACCATGACCCTGTGCATCACTCCATCAACACAGGTCTCAGGTAACCTTCCTTCATTCTCCTTTGTGGTCAGTGAAACCACGTTTGAAAGAAGGTGAAAAGTAAGATTTTCTCTGACACAGCTAATCACAGGGAGGAAAAGAGAAAAAAAGAAGAAAAAGAAAGGAAAAAAAAAAGTGACTTGATGGGGAAAATCAGCAAAGTTTGAAATACACAGTGTGAAATAGCTGAAAATTCAACTGGTGTGTGGTCAAGCTGCCATTACTATTGCCATTCCCTTCCAGGGCAAGCATCTATTGCAGATGTATTTGGAAAATCACACTCCCACTCCAAACTTTATACAGTTATAGCCTTGCTTATGAAAATCCCTTTCACTGAACCATACTTTGTCCAAGACTTCTCCCAGCCTCCAACTGTTCACAATTTTCTGAAAGCTTTAGGACAGTTTAGATCTGTTCAGCACTCTTCCAAACATTTGCTCAATCTCCTCTCAAATTCACATGCAATTTTTCAGCCTCTAAGTCCTTTGGCAGAGAGTTACACCCACACTTCGAGGAAACAACCCCTTCTGCATGTTCTGAATCAGGTTCCTTCATCTGATCCCCCCTTCCAAGGTGAACACGAGTCCTTATTCAGACTCTCCATATCATTCACTCTATCAAATCTGCCCCAGCATACCCATTTTTAACCAGGTAAAACAGTCCTAGTCTATTTGAACCATTTTTTTGTATAGAAGCTGATTTGTATTTCTGATTTGGTTCTCAGGCTACCTGCTCGACTGCAACATAGCTTAAAAAAATAACATATAGGAAATTAAACTATACTGCAGTAATTACTCTGAAACAAACTCTGCTTCTTTCAGTGTTCTTCCTTTAACGTAGCTTCCAATAAGCAGCTGCATTTTTCCTCCACTGCCTTAAAGACATCTAATAAAAAAATTATAAAAATATACTTGCGTTTCTCCACTGTTTACTGGGGCCAAACAAAGGAAAGCATCCAGCCCTTGTGTCAGCCTTTGTTGGGTCAGCTTGCCCGTGCACCTAACGACAAATCCTGAGAGGGCAGAAATGTGTGCAGCGAGCAGCTTCCTCAGTTACCTTCCAGGCAGAAAGTTTGTCAGGACTAAATGATACATTCCTTCCTTAAACGTCCAGTGTAATATAATTGATAGAGCCACTGGCCTTCTGTGGGACAAATGTTTGCAGGACGCTGCTCGCTGAGAGTTGTCATTACCCTGCCTGGCTTAATAAGTTGTATGTGGCAGAGAATACAAGGAGCTGGTGTCAGTGTCATTCCCAATAAAATACATTTTAAAAAGCTGTCCATAGAGGGACCAGACACTCCAATGACTCTTTTTTTCCTCGAGTTTCTGTATGTACAAGGGAATTATTTTTTTTAAAAAAGAAAAGAATGCAAATTCCGAAAGGCAGCTAATTAAATATTCTTTCCACCTTCTTCTCCTTATTCAGTGGCTCCTTTTCTTTCAATCCATTGGCAGGGTCCCATGGCGACCACGCTGGAAGAAAAGCATCCTCTGTAGCAGCCGCGCCTCGCCATAGCAACCGGGACGTCAGCGCCGGCAGCCGAGCCCCGCAGTAGGCCGAGGGGCGGCACTGCCCCCGGGGGCTGCCCTCCCCTGCTCCCCGGGGCCTTGGGGGGGGGTCGGGAAGGGGGGATAAGAGGGGGGAACCCCGCAGGAGCCCGGGGGGGGGGGGGTGGGAGGTTGGTTTTAGGGGGGGGGCGGCGCGGAGAAGGCAGCCCGGTGCCCGCCCCGTCGGGTCTCCGGGGGCGCCGCTGTCCGTGGTGCTGACGGGCCCCGCGTCGACGGGGCGGGGTCGGGGGGGGGGCATCCCCCAGGGAGCGGGGAGGAGGGACCAAGGAGGAGGAATGTGGGGTGGGAAAGGAGGCCCCGGGGTGTCTGTCTCCCGGGGAGGGACAGCCACATGATCCGCATCCCACATGACACAGAAAGGGGCTGGTGGCGGCAGCAGCCGGTCCTACCAAACGCCTTATTTATTATTATTTTTTTTCCCCCTCTATCAAAGAATTGGGGTGGAATAACCGAATAACCAGATCTACAAATATCCGGGCAGAGGCAGGTGCAGGTGTGACTGCGCTCCAGGGTCTCCAGCATGGTCTCCACCTGCCCAGGGGTGCCTGCACTTGGGATTACGGGCAGAGGAAGGACGAGACCGGCGCTTCTGGGATCATGCTTTGGAGCAGGTAGGCGATGGATAGGTGCTGTGCCCAATGGTGCTGTGGCTAAAGGGGTAGTTCTCCGCAGAGACAAGCAAGATGATCTTTCCCAGTAATTTATCTTCTGTGTATTGACTTAACATGCCTTTAAAATCCTTGGGGTTTAGCAAGGAGGACTCATTCCTCAGGAGCAAACGCTCTGCGGGGCTTGAATTTTAAGCTGATGAGGTGTGGAGAATTACTGCAGAATAACAATGTATAGTTTCTGCATAAATCCACGTTCTGTATATCTATATTCATTCTTTTTAAATTATGGCCCTTTTTATTTTTGTCTGAAAGCAATCCCCTGACATGATCAGTTTGATGACAGCAGAAAATGACTTTAACTGAGATGGAGCAGACCAATCTGCCCACCTGGGTTTTTTTTTCTCTTTAGGTACATTCAAACAGCTTCTTGCTTCCTCATGTTATTGCACTGAAACAGCTGCTTTTGTGTTTTTCAGTCATTAATTTGAAATCATCCTTTCTGAAAGCGTTGTCTCCCTTTTTCTGTGTGGGTGCCTGGATGCAGGTACTTAGGGAAATACCACAGGTACAGTAATCTTTCCTTGCTTGGAGCCAGCAGAGGCAAGAAGGCTATTCTGGTTTTGCTAATTCAGGCACATTCTCTCTAAGAATTCATAGCAATATTTTTCATTTATCCAGCCAGTTTCCAGCATGTCAAACAGCATGTTGCCTCCACAGAGTAATGGAGAAGTAAAGCTGCTTTCTGCTTTCAGAAGGCCATTTGTGAGCATGAGGCAGGATTCATAGCCACTTCTTTCTGGCAAAGATTTTCAAATGTGGTTCTCCAAGATTTGTTGGTAAAGGCACTGTTAATGACGTAAACAAGTGGCTGAATTTGCAGAAAAACTGGATATGCCAACCCAGAGGGATCTTTAAAAGCTTGGGTGTCTAAATATGGATTTTGGATGCTTGATTTATGAGTTTATTTTAAACATCCTGGTCTCAGATGAGTCACTAAGAGGAGGAATTTCTATACCTTAGACACGTTTGGGAAGCTTTGCTCCTTAACTTAAAGTAAGAGCTTGCAGACTCTTACTCCCCCGCAGTTCTTCTGCGAAGCCTCTGTTTGCAAAGCTGTGCAGTGCAATTCCCTCATCTGGGTCACACCATATGATCTCCATCTGCATTTTCCTTCGCAGCCCCACCAGGCATTCTCCCTCAGGAGTTTAACAATTTAGAGAGCAATTGCAATCAGACAATGCAGAATAAACCCCCGATCTCCTCACGTAAAGTCTGCTCACCCTCCCCGCCACAAATGCGGTTCTTCCAGCACCAAAACGTGATGCAGTTCTTGAGTGTTTGGGATTCCTCCATTCCTGCAGCTTCCATCATTCCCTAGACTTTCCCTCTGATAAGAAGCCAACACAGTTCTTGCATCTGGCCCCCTGACCAAGAAGACATCTCCAATTCACAGGTTATCAGCCAGCCAGCTTCTTGCCTCAGTGGCTTCCTCTAGCCTGCTTTTGTCCTTCCTGAGCCTAGCTCAGCTGAGACAACCCTTCCAACAATCATCTGGCATTCCCAACCTAACTATGGGTTTTGCATGGCCTTCAGCTGTCCCAGCTGCTCCAGCAAAGTCAGTATAAGAAGACTATGAAATGCTCCCACTAATGGCCATATCCTCTGACCAAGGCTCATGAGAATGTCCTCCTACACTCAGTCAGGTCTCCTCTTCTTATTCCTATCAGATAAGTCCTTCTGGAAGGATCTTCCAATCTCTGGCAACTCTGTCCCTGAGTTTTTATTATTAGCCATCAGTGCCACCCCACTCTCTGTCACTATGTCTGGCACAGGTAACTTGTGTCATGTGAGCACTAGATCCATGTTACTGAGAAGGGTCAAGAGCCATTTGTCATGTACAACACCAATTTTTGTACCACTGTAACAATCTTGTCGACATTAACTTCTTGTGTACTGAGAAAGCAGCTTTCTTGTGACTTAATATCAAGAATCCATTTCTATATGACCTTTTCATATAGAAGCAACCAAAACCATCCTAAGGTTTTCCTAGGAGGAGAACTTCTCCTCACTGCTAGTGAGCAGGAGAGCTAAGCTTCCAGGGTCCTCACTGAAGCTGCTGGCACATTTTCCCTGGACGGGGGAGGGACACTCAGTGGGGAAAGGGTGAGAGTTTCCAAGACATGGTCAGAGAAATCAGCCAAGTGTGAGATTCTCCACAGCTTAGCTGTCAACACCCACCGTGACAAACCAGTCCTGGTAACCACTGTGTTCCTCACATCAAGCAGAAGAGCGTGGTGTGCTGTGGGCAATGCTTGGTGTTGCCAAAAAAAGAACGTAAGCATGTGGGAGAGAGTATCTATGGTTTTATCTCTGAATCAGGAAAGGGTCCAACCTAGCCAGGTCCAAGAACAGACTCAATCCCCATTAAGGAAGGCAAACAGGCTGCAAAGGTGTATTTCCACATTCTCCACACCTTTCTTGGACAACTCCAGTAAGTGGAACGTTATTTTGACAGCAGACCTGGAAAAGAGTTTCTCCCTGCTCCCACTTTTTCAAGCCCCCATAGTCACACTGCACACAGGTCTAGGTTCTGCCATCATTATTTGAGATCAGTGCTGATCTAGAGTTTTGCCTAATAGTCACAGCAGTAGGAGGGTGAAAGAAAGCTCTGAGACACATCAAAATCTGTGGGTCTTTTCTTTGGGGAAGAGGAGTTACACCTGTTCCAGGAGGCTCACAACCAACTGTGCACCCATTTGTAACAGTGCTCATGACATAGCAGCCAGAGGACCGTGATGTTTGTGTCTCCAATGATTGCCCAGACCAGGCCACGGGAAAGAGCAGAGAAGACAGATGGAAGAATCCAGCTGTCAAAAGGTCATGGCAAGCCCAACTATTCATTTGGTAGAGCCTAGGTCTGTGAAGGGAAGACTTTGCCCTCCCTGGACTGTACAGATGATCCCACCCCACAAGACACTGGGGGATTAATTTCTCCTCACGGGTGACCCTGCCCATCTCTCCAGAAAGGTCACCTTCTCTGCAGATCTGAGGGTTGCAAACTCCACAAGGGCTTCAGGACATCCTTAGTTGTTGTTATACACCTGTTGCCTCACTCTGCAGGTGCCGATGAGGTGAGGGTGTCTATCTGGGGAGCAGTGAGCACAAATCTGCCTTATATTTTACCACTGTCTGTCCCTGATCCAGAGCACAGTGCTGGGTGTAAGTGGGTACTGTAAGGTTTCCTGCCCACTGCCAGCTGAGAATAAATGTACTCTTAGGACCTATGCACATGAATAAATTACTATGTCTTAGCAACTTCCATCAGGTTATTAGAGCTACAGTAACTGCCTGCATGTCAGTTTTAATGCAGCATAAAAATGTGAGAAAAATTCATCAACTTCAAATGCAGGAAGAAGTCATTACTACCAGAACTTGTAACACCACAATGAGCTTCAAAAGATGGCAACATCTTTTAAGAAGACTCAGCAAAACATCTGCATGTTTTAAAACCGTGGATGTTCATCAAAATCATGCCCCATGGATTTGCCCTGGGCCAGGCCTCGGACCAGTGCCACAGGTCTGTGGTCAGAGGACTTACTCCAAGTGTGAGCTGATAGATCCAGAAGCAATAGGTGGTGGCCCCCTTTCTTGGCCTAGTTAGTTACTGTACAGCTCACCACTTATGATGCTCACGTCAAGGTATAAAGCTGGAAAAGGATTCTTCCTCAGGCAACCAGGACAGGAGAGATAAATTGGCCCCAATCTCAGCAAGAGTATCATATCTTTGTTCTCAGCTTTAATACCTTGTTGAAATAGTTAAGAAAGAACAAAAAGAGTCAAGGAAGGTTGATGACAAAGAGATTGCCTAGTTGCCTTTACTTTTCTCAAAAGCCCAAAAATCTTGTTTATACTCATGCTTATGCAAAAGCCGAGTGTAAGGTGTATTCTCTACATGTGCTGGAAATGAAGAACTTTTCCTTCCTTTATTTGATTCTATCCATATTTCCTGCTCCCATGACCCTGCCCTCAAAACAGGCTAGGCTCTCAGACATTGACATAAGATGCAACAGCGTATATTGACTTACATCATCAGTTCGGTTCAGAAGCCTTTACCATAATTTGCGCTGAGACCACATCAGCACTGAAAACTTCATCCCCAAAACAGCCCATCCACTTCTAGTCACATCATCTTTAGCTACCCGTGCTGCAGAACAGGAACCTCCATCACCAGGCAGAGCCAGGCAGCAGCGTACGAGAGATGGGTACGGATCTCAAAAGTTTTATTGCATTCAAAACATTTTATTCTCCTGATAAAAGAGGGGGCAGATGTTTTCTATCCCCATGCACTGGAACGCAAAGAGTGAGGAAGAACACACTTCACCTCAAGAGACTTTTCAGGCAGTGCTCAGAAGAGATGCCCAGAAAATAGAAAAGCCTTCCTAAGAGGAATAGGGCGAATAGCTGAGCAGTATAATGAGCACTAGACCAGAGAAAAGAACTGGCAGGGAATCCATGTGCTTACAAAAGCATGTGTGTCCGCATTCCTCCACTGGAAGCAAAAGGACTAATGGCCCCAATATGCACACAGTCATCTCCACAGAGCAAGAAAACAGAGGTTAAAAGACTCTGTGGTCTTCTATAAAAGGATTATTACATTGCAACGATGCACGCACAGGGTAGTTAATTTGAATTTAGGCAGGGATGAATGTCACCTTCTAGTATCTTACACCCAGACAAAAGCCCCCCCACCCCATTCTGATTCAATTTACTCCCACTTCTAATGTTGATTAAACTCAGTTAGATGAATCATTCCTCTTCCAGTCTGGCAGCTATTCCCAAGATATTTTTCAGAGGGAGAAGTTTATTGAGTAAACGACCAGCTTAATACTTTTGAAATAATTTGCTGGGGCAAAGCTTGCTTGTTGCTTTGCAGTTAGGATGTACATTGAATAAAAAATTCCACTCTGATAGTGCCAGGTTAAGTAATGTACAACAATCTGTTTCTCTAGCTACCCTTTGAGTCCTAAAAAACAATTATCGGGGAAAAAAAAATCTTTATTCTTTTGATGAAACATTTAAAAAGCCATTTATTGCATTTCTTTGCAAATCTTAGTAGGCTTTACTCTTCCAAATTGCAAGCATGCTACATTTCCAGACAGGACAGTAAAGATGCAGACACACAGTAACTATACTATATGGGCTTTATGCAACAGCAAAGTAGATGTAGCAGTGATTTTATGAAGTTCTTGTGGGTCAAATATTTCATCTCTAAGTAACAGATATGTTTTGGAGGGTTAGCAAGAATACGGTTCCTTTGCAACCCTTTGCAAAATGGAGTGCTTGGGCCTTCAAACTGCAAATTAAGGTCATAAAACAGGAACTGCTGCACCAGGAAATTCCTATTTGATGATTATGAGTCATTTCATATCTTTTTTTTTTTCTTCTTGTGTAAATGTACAAGATTTAGGGTTTTAAACAGAAATGCAAGAATACCTTGTACCAGTTTTAAAAGGATCCCCACTATAAAATGATCAAAAGAAAAAGCAAGGTTTTTGACACTGCTGCACCCATGCAGGCTCAAAATTACTAGGAAGAATCCTTCAGACTAGTGTTAGATAGGTTTAAAGGGAAAAATCAAACAAAAGCAATCCTGTTAAATATATGTGTAATTAGGCCTCACATATTTGCCATATGTAATTTTTACTTTTTATGTTTCCAGTACCTGCTTATTGACTTGCAAGGCAGAGAGAGGTCATCATAATTTTCTTGGGGATCTGGTATTTGCAAGTTGCAAGTTTTGCAAGTTCACTAATGCTTAATCTGCATTTCAATAAACAATGCAGCAAACAGGGATATGGGAATTGGAGATACATAACGTAGCAAGATACAGAATCTCAAATTATTTGCATTTTAGATCTATACAGAGTGGTGCATATGTTGAGTGTTTCATGCTCGTGTTGCCATTAGGAGCATTAGTCATAATGCAGAAGTTTAAGACTCTGCTATAAAAAACAGACTTGCCCACAGGAAAAAAAAAAATATATATGCTGGGCCATAGATAGAATCATAGAATTGTCTAGGTTGGAAGGGATCTTCAAGATCATCTAGTCCAACCATCAACCCAACTCTGAAAAAAAAAAACAAACACAAAACGCCATTTGTCACTGCTCTCCATCTGGACTTCAAGCCATTGAGTACCACCCTCTGGATGTGACCATCCAGCCAATTCTTATCCACTGAAGAGTCCACCCATCAAATCCGTATCCCTCCAATTTGGCAAGTAGGATGTTGTGGGGGACAGTGTCAAAGGCCTTACAGAAGTCCAGAGAGATCACATCCATAGGTTGTCCCTTATCTACTGACATAAAGCAGCTGAATACATCTCCTGCTATTTTCCTTCCTCCTCCTTTCCTTCCTCCTTCCTGTCACCCTCCAGTTAGCTCTCCACCCACACTTCCGAGGGTGTTACACACTGTTCCCTGCTGGGTCTGATGAATTCCTGTCTCCTCAAAGGCACGTCTGCAGGTAACCTGAGTTCTCCAGTAAATGGTGGTCAGGCTGACTTTCAGGCGAAATCCAACAGGAAAAAAAATTACTATTCAAGTACTACAACCCTCTAACTATTTGCCTACCCACATGACTAAACGTCTCAGGTCTGAACAGACATGGACAGCAAATTTGGCTCACCAGGAGAAGTATCATGAGAACAGAGTTAGCAAGTCTGCATGTTTAAATGGCTTAAGAAGGCAATTTCATTCTTGCACCTGACTTCCACTGCTCTTCAAGATTGGTCAAGAAATGTCATCTAGTTATTTTTGTGCAGCTGGCTATTTTTAAATGGCATGCACTTCTGCATGGCAAGAAGGGAAATTAAGGAAGAAAATTAGTCCGTAATGTTCTCTCCTGTCTGGTTAATAGGTTCCGGGTGTATTATGCTATTACAGACAATTCCACCGTGTAATTTAGCGGGTGGTACTGGCAATGCATCCTGCCACTCCGCCAGAGACAGCAGCCCAACACCCTGCAGATGGCTGATGAGGGCAGGACATCGCAGGAGAGTGGATCCACCTGATGGAGGGTGGGAAAAGGCAACCAGGAGCTGTTTGAGAAACTAGTAATCATCTGCCAAGCAAAGCTACAAAGAAAAAGAGGAGGGAAGGCAACTCCAGGTGAGGGGAAAGCAAAGGCTTGGCTGGGCAGCACCCACAGCCTCCAGCAGAAGATGGGACAGGGGGCAAGGTACCATCTGCAGATGGTGCCCCTTGCAGGTGGCTGGCAACTCACCCACCACCACCCCCTCTTCTGGCTGTCAATACTGAGGTCCCCGAGTGTTGTTTTTACAGGAGGGCGCCATCCAAAACTCCTTGTGTAGTGTGTCCCACTGAGTCAAACCCCACTGTTGCTTCAGCTACAAATCCAACTTCACCTGAGTCGCGTTGTCAGCTCCCAGACACCACCTGCATGTGAAAGCTGATTAAAAAAAAAAAAAGCCAGCTGTTTTGGGAGCAGCATCGGTGACTCATGGCACGGACCCACTTTCCAACAACGCAGAGTCAGTGGCTGGGCAGGGTGTGGGGCACGGGGGGCAGGCTCAGCAGGGTCTGGCATCAGCCCGGCTGAAACACGCAATGCAAATGGATACGGGGCCTAAAACATGAGAGGGGAAAAAAAAAAAGTCTTCTCTAACCACGCCAAGCAATTAACACGTCTTTTCCCCGCTCACGTCTGACAATTATTTTGGTTTTTGCATCGTGTTATCGGAGGTCACACGCAAAAGAGTGAAAGGAGTAAAAGGTCCCAAATTCACCCAGGGGCTTTGTGCTTTCAGGCTCCGCTCTGAGTAGGCAGACAAGAAGAAAGTAATTGGTGAGAGAGAAAAGGTCCATAAAAAGACCAGCTACAGTTTGATCCCAGAAGCCATATTTAAGTGCTAGCTTAGAAATTCAGAGGTCAGGCTAGCACTCAGGCACGTGAAAAACACTGTCTAGAAAGAAGATGGACTATGGATTGTGTTAGCATCAGGGGTAGCAGTGGGAATTGGAACAGCATCACATCTCGTGACAGTTCACTGTCACCAGTACAACCCAAGGCAACGCTGCTGGAAATCAAAGGGCTCCCCCCACATCTCAGCTGCATGAGGACCTTTACTTCCTCCCACAGAGTTTTCCTTCTGAATCAAAACTGCTGCTGATAAAACAGTCTTTTGCAGGTTTTGGGGGGAGGTGGTTGTGCCACCTTGTTCTCTGGGTGACAGAGGGAAATTCATTGATGAATATGTTGAACAAGATTGGGCCTAGTATTGACCTCTGGAGGACACCACTGGTTACAGGCCTCCAACTTGATCCTGCTCCACTATGACAACCCTCTGAGTTCTGTCACACAGCGAGGACTCAATCCACCTCACTGTCCCCTCATCTAGTCCACACTTCCTTAATTTTCCCCACCCAGCTTGCTACCAGTCCTTCCACTGTGATGAGCTTTCCTTTGCCTTCAAACTCAGACTTTGCTCACCTTCCAAAATTATATCCAGAAACAAAAAGAATCAGGGATATTGGGGATATTAACACCAACGTCACTAATGGTCGGATGGGAGCAGGGTTTGGCTGCCAGCGTCCTTTCAGTGAAGGTCGTGGAAGATGTTTCTTCCCATTCCACCTCCTTTGTCTTTCTGCTTGATGGATCTATGTCAAGTCTAGGCAGCAGGGACACTGTTGGTCTGCTTTTTTGCAACTGTCACGCACCCCGGGAGGTCCAGCTCCTTTCTGGGATCAGTGGGGCACATTCCGCTCCCTCGGGGTGCGGGAGCAGCACTGGTGAAATGCCCCTCAGTCTCTGTCTGTCAAAGGGACATTTATCTTTCAGAGGACAGAAATGCCATTCATAAGAATCTGCAGGAAACCTCATGGCCTCTGCTGTAGCAGCTCGTCTCACCAGAGATTTCTGACCACTTCTCTGAAACCTACTGCCATAAGTAGTACGTGTTACCTTTCACTGGTTAAGGTAGGTTTTTCACAGATACCTGTTAAATATCACCTTTTCTCTTCTCTCTTTCTGCAGCCTGAGCAAAAGAGGTGGCCATGCTTGCCCACAGCATGGATAACAGCAGCAGCCCCTTTGTTCTCCCGACCTTATTGCTCCTGCAGCAGAACAAGAGCTTCCCCGAAACCTCCATCCCTCCTGCTGGCTGCGAGATGACGGAGTCACCCCCAGGACCCAGCTCAAGCAGGAACCACACCACCTCGCAGTACGATCTGAGCCCAGGGGAAATTGCAGCAGCCAGCATGGTCTTGGGAGCGTTGTGGCTGGTTTCTGTCTTGGGAAACTCCCTTGTCTGCTTAGTGATTCACAGGAGCAGGAGGACACAATCCACCACCAACTACTTTGTTGTCTCCATGGCTTGTGCAGACCTTCTCATCAGTGTCGCAAGCGTGCCCTTCGTGCTGCTCCAGTTTACCTGGGGCAGGTGGATGCTGGGGAACATGATGTGCAAGCTGGTAAGGTATGTACAGTACCTCACCCCTGGAGTCCAGATATACGTGCTCCTCTCAATATGCGTGGATCGATTCTACACTATTGTCTACCCCCTGAGCTTCAAAGTGTCCAGGGAGAAAGCCAAGAAAATGATTCTGGCCTCTTGGCTGTTTGACGCTGTTTTTGCATCACCTGCTTTCTTTTTCTATGGCTCCAACAGTGACGACCACTGCAACTTCTTTCTCCCCAGTTCTTGGGAAGGAGCCGCCTACAGTATCATCCACCTCTTGGTGGTGTTTTTGATCCCATCCATCCTCATTATCCTCTTCTACCAGAAGGTCATCAAATACATTTGGAGAATAGGCACCGATGGCATGACTGTCAGGAGGACAATGAATATCGTCCCAAGAACAAAGGTGAAAACCATCAAGATGTTCCTAATGTTGAACTCAGTGTTTCTCCTGTCCTGGCTCCCTTTTTACGTGGTACAGCTCTGGCACCCACAGGAAACAGACTACAGAAAGAGCTCCTTGGTTTTCCTGGCCATCACCTGGGTCTCTTTCAGCTCTTCAGCCTCGAAGCCAACCCTCTACTCTGTGTACAATGCAAACTTCAGAAGAGGGATGAAAGAAACTTGTTGCATGTCCGCCATGAAATGTTACAGAAGCAACGCGTACACCATCACCACCACTTCCAGGATAGCCAAAAAGAATCACGTTGGGATCGCAGAGATCCCAGCTCCAGCCAAAACTGTCACCAAAGACTCCATCTATGACGCTTTTAACAGAGAAGCAAAGGAAAAAAAGCTTGCCTGGCCTATTCAGTCTAATCCCCCAAACACATTTGTCTAGTTGGCTTCATTGCTTTGAAAATTTATGATGTACCCCCTGAACAAGGGACTTTCTCTTGGTTTTGAGCCAATGTGTATTTACATCTTTTTAACACAACTTTTAGGGAAGAAAAAAAGATGTTTTATTTTATTAAATGCGTTGATTTTAATGTGTCAGGCCTATTTCATTTCAGTTACCTTCTGCTTTGTGGAACTTCTCTCCCTGAATCACAAGCATAACTTTCCTGCAGACCAGAAAAGCTCTTACCCTCTCAGTAAGTAGAGAGAAAGGGAAAGGAAAAACATTGCTTTTTATAATCCCCGTACATTGGCCACCATGTATAAATGCAAAAATCCACTCAAAGCCACCTATACTTCTTTTCTTTCTATCCCTGTGAATACTGTTGCACTGGGGTTTTCCCTCTTGACCAGGCCCCACGGGTACAATGTCCATACATGGGCAATGCTGGCATAACTCTGAGCCCACTGCCACCAGTGGTAAAATTCCCTCTGCCCTGCTCGGGTCAGCATTGGGCAGCACTGAGTGCTTTGGCATCCTCAGCATCACCCCTCTCCAGAGGTCTTGTGGCCCAAACCACCTGAGAAAAGTCCTCCCCTTGCTCTTGCCCTCTCCACCTCGTCTCGAGTTCCTTCTCCACCCACTCAGAAGCTGAGGGTGGGCAAGGCCTGGGAGAAGACCTGCTGGTCAAAAAGGGTCACGGTTGTACTAGGCACCCAGGGACTCCTCACCTGTTAAATTCAGCGTGTCTCCTGGCCTGAGTCACTTCTTCTGAGGCTGTGCCATCTGCAGCAAGTAGTGGGTTTTCCCAAACATGAGCAGGAAAATGAGCTCTGCATCACACGCTCACCCAACAGCATCCTCCTCAGGTGCATGTTTGAATAGGTCCCTGTCAGGATTTAACACCAGCCAGCAACTAGGACCACGCAGCCACTCACTCACTTTCCCCCAGGTGATGGGGGACTGAAAGGGAATGTGAAAAAAAAAAAAAAATTAAAAAAAAATGAGAAAACGCTCATGGTTTGAGATAAAGACAGCTTAATAGGTAGAGCAAAAGCCCTGCATGCAAGCAAAGCAAAACAAGAAATCCATTCACCACTTCCCATCAGATGGCAGGTGTCCAACCAGCCCCAGGGCTTCATCACATGTAATGGTTACTTGGGAAGACAAACACCATCACTCCAAATAACAGATCAACCTCCTTCTTCTTCCCCCAGCTTTATATTCTGAGCATGACATCATTTGGCATGGAATACCCCTCTGGTCAGCTGAGGTCAGGTGTCTTGAATGGGCACCCCCAGCCTACTCGCTTCTGGGGTGGGGTGAGGAGCAGAAAAGACCTTGAGAGCTCAGCAACAACCAAAAACATCAGTGTGCTATCAACACTGTTCTCATCCCAAATCCAAAACACAACCCCACACCAGCTGCTAGCAAGAAACTTAACTCCCTCCCAGCTAAAACCATGACATTCTCCACCCCTTGTTTCATACCGTTTATGTCATGCTCAGGTCCCAGAGTATCCAATACACCCTCATTAACCACCCCCCCCTCCTCCTTACCATCCTTTGATGTAATCACAGACATCATTCGCTTAGTCTATGGACCACCCTTGTGATATGTCTGTAAAATATCCATAAATATCCACTGAGTTCATTTAGTCCATGACTTTGGGCTCCATCTGTCACAGGAGTCTTTCAGGGTGGGAGAGGTGGTGCGTGGTGTTGCGTGGAGTTACTGGGCACCAAAGCCAGCTCAGGTCAGACAACCGCTGCATTTGTGCTGCTTCTTGTAAGGGTTGTCCCCCATCGGTTTTGGTGGTTCCTGGTTCAGCAATTCCTGTAACAGGCAACTCAAATCATGGATTACAACAATTCAAAGGTGTATCCATTACAATCTCCACCCCTGGTCCCTTTGGGCCAGGTTATAGGGTTTAACATCTCGAGGAACTCCTCCCCTTGCTCTCGCACCAGCTGCTAGCAGGAAAGTTAACCATCCCAGCTGAAACCACTCTGGTCCCTACTCGGCATCCCAGAGGGGACCAGCTGGCAGGGAGCTGGGGCTGCAGGTGGAGCCAAGCTCCTGCTGCTATTTCTCCACCAGCACAGTGAGAAAACAACCCCATGGGACCCGCTGGGGCTTTGCTCCTGGTGGGAAGGGGAATGGCGCCTGCTGTGCTGGCTGGGACCAGAGGGGAGAAAGGCAGGGGCTCCTCTGCACCCCCCTGCACCTCTACCACAGCGGTGTGCTGGTGAGAAATGGGCACTGGTGCATGGGGGACATGGGCACACAGAGGCACTGGCCCTGCAGAGGCTGCTCCTCTGGCACAGGGTGCCAGGCTGCAGGGTGGTGGGAGGTTTTGGGTTGATAGGGCAGCTGGTCCAGCCCGACATCCTAGCTGAATGAGGGAGAAAGGGAAAGGAAAAATCACTTCATTTTTTTTTTATTTTGGTCACCATGTATAAATGCACTCAAAACTACCTATATTTCCTGAAACAGACAGCCTTTTTTTTTTTTTTTTTAATTTCAGTTATCAACTTCATTAATAAGAACTGGACTGAGTCTGTGTGTGGAATGTTGATTCACGTTCTTAACTCCCATAGCTAATGCCCAGGAGCACAGTCGCACGCCCTCAGAAAACACAGGTAACTCTTTGTCCACCAAACGAGGTCAGTACAAGCCTCCGCCTGGTGAATTCCCCTGACTCTGCGGGGTCAATGTTCTCCTACGAGCCGGAGCTGTTAAAAGGTCCCTGCTTCCCCCCCTCACCCTGTAAGTTCTCCATTTGCTTCTTACAACATCAACGGGAAAGTCCCATGGGGTTCAGACCGGAGGAACGTCCATCCCAGTATCCTGTCGGAAACGGAGGAAGCTACAGAAGAGTCACCTCCTTCCAGTCTCTGCCATTCACTGCTAAGAATTAACCCCCTTCACAGGGCAGCTGCCAAAAAGCAGCACCATTCAGTAGGTCTGCAGCAGATTCTGGGTGGGCCTGGCCACAAAGATGGAACAACAACCCCCCGCCCTGCTTGCTCAGGCCCAACTGAGTGGAATTCAGGAGAGTTTTGCCTGGCAATCAAGGGTTTTAACCTCTCTTCAGTTGAGGATCTCAAGCACTTTCTCCCTCTTCTCTATTTTCTTCTCAACTGGTGTTGTCAAAGTCAGTAGATGGTGCATCCTCAGCCACAACCTCCTCAGAGAAGGATTATCTTTTTCTTCTGCTTTCAGGGCAAATGTGGCACAGTTGGGTTCCTATTCGTGCCCAGGGCCTGAAAGTGCTTCAGTAATGAAAATTAATAGAACAAGAACAGCAAGTACTACAGGCTTGAGTACTACAAGCTTGAGTATCTCCCCTTCCCGTCCGCAGGGAAGAGGAGCACACGTGTGGTGGAACCCCAAGCTGACATTTCCTGAAGAGACTCTCACGCTGGCAATGTGGTGGGGAAACTCCTTTGTTGAGAAATATTCCTGCATGTATGGTAGAAAACTTTCTTCCTCCTCCTCTACCGCATGAAGTGTGGCTGTAAGAACCCTTACTGACTGCAGGAACACTTCCAGTATGTATTTCACAAATTCAGAAATCCCCATCAAATAAGGATCTGATATTTCTCATTAAAACCATTAGCAAAAATTCCCATGAACTGGAAGGAGAGAGGACCTTGAAAAGGAGACAAAAGCAGTATTTTCTGTGTGGCTCATGTTCTGAGCAGGTTGTTTCTCCCTGTAAAATCACCGTGTGCTCAGTTTTTCTTCGCCTCTTAATTACCTCTGAGACAGTAAAATCAGATCTAAGGTAAGCAGGCCAGGTCAACTTTGCAACGTTATTCTTTGTTATTCACAAACGTTATTCACAACTCATTATTTTTCAATGTCATTCACAACTCATTCTTTTTCAATGTCATTCACAACTCATTCGGTTGTGAGACTGAAAGTTGTCCTTTTGGTTAATAGTTCAATTCAAGAAACCCCATCTGCAAAGCAGTTCTGGGAGAGAGGACTCCTGGATCCCCAGCCCATTCGCCCTTTAGTCTTAAATATTTTCTGTGTAAGAACATGACATAGTGCCAACCATTACGTCTTTTTTTCCATTAGTTGGACAGCCATTAAGTAGAAATTCCATCACTGCTGTTTACTTTTGGTATTAAGTGGCTTGCACTTGGGAATTACTATAACAAATTGTCAAATTATGTCCCCCTCCTTTTTATTTCAGCAGAAAGTTGGATTTTTGGTTAAACATGCTTTAAAAATTTCCACTTAAGGGGTGGGAGCTAGTGAGAAGCAAAGACAAACACCACTTGACCCTATTTTCCAGCCAGACTCACGGATGTGATAGCGAGGTGGCTATCACCCGTAATTGAACTTAAGAGTTTCCATATGCCCAGCTAAGAATCCCCTGAGATTTTCCATTCTCCTCAACTCAACCAGTTTGACTTCAGAAATAATTGACATTGATTTAGGAGTTGGTTTTCCAAGGTGTTGAACGCATGCCATTGATTTTAGCTGAAATTCTGAGCGCTCAACCTTTCTCAATATCAGATCCTTCCTGTTTAAAAGAACAAAGAGCAGATTTGAAGCTTATTAAAGCCAGACCCTTATGCTCAAAGGAAGGGTTATTAGCCCCGTAAGTGATTCTGTAAGTTAATATGTCTTTATTAGTTGGCTCTTTTCAACCCAGCAAGTGTTGTGGAATAGGCCATTATAAATTACATAAGCTTTATTTGAACTGGCTTCTAGTAAAACACAACACACCTACTGGAAGATTGTTATATAAATGTCACCTTCTGCTGAGCAGTCTGAACTAAAACACAGATTTATTCTACGCTAGTGCTAACACACACCAAGCCTTCTTTCAGTTTTCTCATGAAATCAGTCCCTGGATAAAATTCAGAAGTGTGATAGACAGCAGTAATTCCTTTGTGTTCAGCATCTCAACCATTTTAGACCAGTTCTTGATTTGGTCCTACATTTGCAGGAAAAAAATAAAATAAAAATACATCACCAAATAATTTAATTTGTCCCCATCTCATATCTCATGCCTGGCCAGGCAGTAGCTTCTTCACTACATGTACAAGACCGAGAGATGCTTTTGTTTCCAAGGTTTGGGGAGGAGGGACTGATCAGGGACTTTCAGGTTTTTTTGAGGCAAGGCAGAATTACACAGCAGAGGCCACATACGGATGGGCATGTAATTGCCCATCTTATTTCCCAAGGAACTACTTCTCTTCAGCCCTGGAGATTTACCATCTCCACTAGAAGATGTACTCTGCAGAGTCCCTCTCCGTATTGATCCAGACAGAGGAAAGAAAAGTATACTCAGAGTTAGCAAGATTTCAGATTATTTACCCTTATCTGTTGTGGGATTGGTTCATTGGAAGGGGAGGTTGGGAGGGGGACTGTAAATACACTCAAGTGACTCGGATCCACCCAGTGGGGTGCTGGAAAACCCACCTCTCACACTCATAGTTGCTTAGTTTTGTGTGCTCAGTGAGTAGAACATCTGCACTTGGATAACTAGGCCTGGGATGGATTCAGGGGCACTTTATCCAACACGCCTGAGATTCCTGCCTTGCTGCTGGAGAGATCAAAGCCCATGAGAAAGCTCTGCTGGCCAGAATCCTTCAAACAGCCCCAAACAGTGAGTGGGAGCTCTCTCACTCCCTCACCCCCTCGCTAACGAGGACTCTCGTGCCAACAAGGACTCTCGCTCCGCGGTGCCTGCACCCCCTGCTTGTCTGCCTCTGCCTGGGGGCTGCTTCCCAGGTTCCCCCGTCCCTTAAATGGATTAAATGTGTTCTTTGCCCTTAAGCCATGGTTTTGTGGTTGTTCCTGTGTCCTGCCTGCATCAGCTCACACATCTGTAAATGCAACAGGAGCAGCCCTGAGTCTCTGGTTATCTCACAGCACTGCCAAGAGCTGATCTGCCATCAGGCTTCCTGCAGACTCTACATCATTGTCTTGTTCTTTCTTATTAATCCAGGGCTTCTTTCTCAGAATGAAATCTTGAGGTTGTATATTTTTTTCCTTAAGAAGAGGGATGTTGGCACATGGCCCTTGTCCCTCATACCAGAAGTTGTGTTGCCAGCACAGTCTGTGGCAGAAAGCACTGAACTTTCAAGCTAAACCATCCATAATCTTAAAACACCAGCAGAAAGCAGCCACCACTCCAGTACAGGCCAGAAAAGAGTTGGGTAGACATGTAAAGAGCTATTCCAAAATACTTCCACGGAGGGTGATATGGCTCTCCACAAATGGCTCTTGAACCTACAACAGAACCTCTGTAAGTCCCACCAGAGAGGTCCAGGCCTGGGTGTGATGACAGACACGCTGCTTCTGCGTCACCGCTCTTCATCGCTCCCACACAGGGGCTGCCACCCACAAGCCCTAACACTATTGCTGGCCACCTTCTGACAGCCAAACGATGGTTTTGATGGCCAAGTTCCTAGTTGTGTCTTCAAAGATGCTTTCCCGCTTGTTGATCATGTCAACTGTTGTGAGAAATTCCTATCGAGGCACCAAAGCATTTGGAGTTCTGTCTTCAATTATCTCTTCCCTCTATTAACTTGAAATTGCTACTTTATAAAATTCTCACTGATGTCTGAAGAAAGTTATATACTAATGAAGACAGGGAAAGAGAGGTTTTACAGTAACACAAGCAAGTAATTTTAATCCATGCTAACAGGTGATATTTAACGTTACAGCTGGTGACAGTATTTGTGAAAGACCAAGGCAAAGCCGTGTTAATAACAAGCACATTTGGTTTGTTTATAGGACTTATTTCATGCAAAGAGCGTGATTCAGAAAAAAATGCCGGGTGAGTGCGAGCAATCACAAGAGGCCATTCATCATTCTGCCTACGTTGCTGGGGTTGGTTATTTTTTTTGTTAAACACATCCACAGAACTGCAACTGTGCTCATTCCACCAGAGAGACGTTCGTTTGTGGCAGAGGGGATTAAAACAGACAACCTTTATCATCGTGCTCCAGCTGTCAGTCAGCCTTCTTTATCTGCCAGCACGTGTAGACAATAGCAGCTCCATTAACACCACTCCTGGAGAGGCACTGGACTGAAACGAGGACAACATTAAGCAGCTACTGCAAAAAGACACAAGATCGTGTAAGTCCAGAAAGCTGAAGCGGTTAATTGGCTGTTTCTCAAACACCCACAGCAATCCACTTTGGTTCCATTGGTACATAAGTAATTAAAAAGCTAATTGCTATTTCATTTCAGAAGGCAAGAAACCCTAAGAATGAAGTCAGGAGAAATGCAGCTTGCTGGAGTGAGAAGGGCAAGGCGCTCTGTTCTCATCCATAGATGCCTCCAGCGTAGCGAGCTGTCACCTTCTGAAGGTTTACACGTGTACTCGTCACAAGAGTCATTAGCTCATCAGAAATCTAGGTGGTAACTCCTTTCTCTTTCTCTATCTGAGATCCCAGACAGGATTCTAGGTTGAAATGGAAAACTGTTGTTCTGTTTACTTTGGTGAACCCTCTCCTGATTGACGTTCATGAGATAAAGGCCCTTAGGCCAAAATTTGCCCTCACACAACTGAATTCCGCTCCCAGCTCCACCATGTGTTTCAGGCACAGGTGCCCCAGCTGAACTTACCCTTTTGTTCAAAGACACTGTCGCTAGTGAAAAGGCAGGGCCACCTGGAATTTTATAGAAATACAAGGAACAGGGTAATCTAAATCTCAACGTTCTCAAGTAAAAGGAGACAGAACTTTGTGAGCAGCAGAACCACTTCAACACACACCCAGCACCTACAATTGAAGAACATTCTTATTGCTGCTGCTGTCTGAAGAGCTGCTGAAGAGTGTTGCCTTCCTCCTGATGCTTCAGCTCAACGGAAGAAGGCTTCAACAGGAAAAGAAACCATCCTGAAGCCAGCTGATACCAGCCCTGCTCCCGTTAGGCTGTGCAGGGAAACAAGTAGGCTCTGAGCTACAAAGGGTCACGGCACTATTAAGGGCTGGCAATGCAGAAGGGGGGGATTTACATTTACCCTGATGTTACCGAGGGCTTAAAAATGCAGAAGGGGCATTTCAGCACGAGTCAGTGGCTGTGGTAGAGCGTGTGTGCAGAGGCAGAGAGGAACAGCAGGATAACTCATGCTTCTATGTAGTCCTCTGGGAAAGGAACCCTTGACAACTTTTGAAAATAGCTGCCAGGCCACTTAGGGAAGAAAGGAGATTCACAGAAGATCCTTTTTCCGTAGGGAAAAAGGAATGCATACTGAAAAGTGGGAGATGTCACAGTACTGCTTAGGGGAGAGGAAAGAAAAAGCCCAGAAATGCAAAACAGAAAACACTGACCTAGCAACACGGCAGGATCTGTGTTCGATAGGGAGTAGGAAAGAATGGTTCTTGCATCAGCAAGCATTGGGAGGGTGCCACATAAGGAGATGGTAACGTTGGAGGACACTGCTGGTATGCTCTGCTGCGGGAACGTGCAGCGTTGCTGTCGCCAGCACCGTATTAATTTGATCAAAATCTATTTTGAAAGTTGCCATGAGAAAGAAGGTATGGAAAAAGCCACCCTCCATAGCACACTATTTTCAGTCACACTGAACACCCTGCCTCATGAAAACACACATGTTATAATCCTCTTGGATAAGCCATTTTTACTCACAAATTCATTGCATCATCAGAATAGCCATCAGCTGCAGCACAGGTAAGAATGTCACCATTTCCCACCCTCATACATCATCACATCACATCATCATGAACAAGAATCACCTGAAGCAGCATCTACTGTTCCTGTGTGTGTGTTACTCACACTGATAAAGTCAGTAGTGAGTTACAGGCAGACACAAAAAAGCAGGGCTAATCTTGCACTACTAACACAAGTGAAACTCACACCTTGAAAAAGACAAGACTTAGTAAATTATTTTTTTTTTTAACCAAGTTTCCACTATTTGGTAAATCCTTAGGTCAAATTCTCCAAAAGGATTATTGCAACTGTACAGTGCTTATGCAGCAGCATCAGCTGAGGTCAGTTTTACTATGCATTATTGTAACACAGACCTAGCGTTGTTATAAGCACCAAATACCACAGACAGCATTTTCGGTTTTTTTTAATAGTGTGGAAAGTTTCCAGGGGATACCCACCTTTAGCTGGGCAAATGGTTCTAGCTGACCATTAGAATTCCATGGCAGGCAGGGAAATGAAGCATTATGGGGGGACGGGAACCCTCCTGTCTTCCCCATCTCTGCCTCAGTGATACTTAATCTTTTTATAATAGTTTTCCACTAGCAATTTCTAGCATCGTTAACTAAGTACATTGTGTAATCTAGAGACTAAACTTAAACCTTGTGCCTTAAGGATTAATAGACAAGTGCTCAGAATGGAATCCTGAGAGCAACTGCTGTACACTGAAATATGGCACTTTATTATTGTTGGTGCTTTTGATTAATCCCGAGTTGAGATAATGCTAAACAGACCCAATTAGCGGAATAAAAAGGCCACATTCAGTCTAGCAGAGTCATTCATTATAGTATTTATTCTGTGAAACAAAGAAGAAAACATAACATTAAAAAATGTTCCATGCATTGTGTGAAATACAGAGAAAGACATTGTCATAAACAAAAAACAGAGAATAAACAAGCAAAACCCCCCCTGAAAGTCCCGAGAGCTCCACTCTCCTCAACACACCACATACACACAAAAAAGCATGTACAGAAGAAACAGCAGTCTAAGGAAAGTGGCAGGTTATCTGTCAGCATCTTGGGAGAGCAGGTCAACCCACAAGATGTTTGCCATCACCTCTCTTATTGTCAAGACCAAGTGGATGCAACTTGTTTTCCTTGCTACTGGTTCTTGGCATTATGTTTTGGGAAACCAGGGTGGCACCACAGAATTCAGATTAAGCTGCAGGCTAGAAAGATACTAGGGCCCAAAGTGTAGGTAGATACAGAAAGACAGCAGGGCACAATAGGTGGAAGGAGATGGCAGTTGTTCCACTGCTGGAACAGGGGGATGGAGATGCTCTGACCAGCTTACCAGGAGCAGGAGGGGGGGGAAATACATCCTGTGAAACAATTATAGGCAGAAGCAGTGAATGTATCTAGTGGCTCACTTGAAGAGCCCCAATAACATAAAAGACATGCCACATTATAAAAGGATGCTGAAAGCAACATCTTTATTTAGTTTACAAATTACATTGCTAGAAACCTTACTAAAAGCTTTTGATCCAGTTCCTTCTCCTCAACCTACAGTACTCTGGTACTCCATCTGGCTTTAGCAAAGCTGTTTTGAGATCCTCCTCTTGCTTTTGTTTTACAGAGCCTCTCAGACTCCCACAATGGTTACTAACCATAGAACTACTGACCACAAAGCCAGGGCAATTCTGGGCTCAGACACAGAAGCTGCCCCCATCTCATACTGGGAAGGCCCCAAAGCTGCCATAGCTATATTTGAGGAGGGTGGTGTAGAGAAAGGAAGAACAAGGCTCCGCTTACACAAACACCTATTACCCCAAAAGCTTCACTCCATGCAGGCTTGGGAACACCACAATCAAAGAGTTTCACATGGGGAGGAGCAAAGAGAAGACAGCACACTGGGATCCTCCTCCCTGCACCCAGGGATGCATCCACTTCTCTGACAACAGCATTCTTCTGCCAGGGACCAAGCTGTCTCTGCTGCAGCGTGGAAGGTTCTGCATTGGCCTCCTGTGAATGATGCCCCATGAGGGAAGATTGTTACAATTACAAATTTGGTTTTCACGTTGTTACTTAAAAATGTAAGGCTAGGAATTATTTTTTTTTAAATTTACAGTAAAGTGTGTTTTAACTTGTAGCATGAAGTATTACAAAATTCAAAGATGTGAGAGCATTGCCCATGTTACACCTTAACTCTGTTCCTTTGCAGATACATATCGGGAACCTGACTTTATATCACATGATCTTTTCACATTTTAGTCCCCAGAAGAACTTTATTTCAATCCCCGGACAAGCACAAATGAAGGAGAAAGAAGACTCTGTAGGAAATTCCGAGTCCAGCATTTCTCACTTTTGAGCCCTCACAGCTAGAATAATGTTTTCTTGATGGTGTTTTTAAAATTCAATTATGTTTTATGTGCTTCATTTACCTTGCTTTAGGAAAACAGCAAATGCTGTAAAAGATTAAGGTCTCAGGTCTTCATAGGCCTTGGTGAACACAAAGATTGAGTCTTCTTTTGAAAATAACTGCCCAACTTCCTAGCTAGTGTAATTTCTGTGTTGTCCATGTAAACATTACACAGAGTCTTTGTACCACCCACTAAGCCCTTCGCTTCAATCAACTATTTGTGCTCAAAAGCACATCCTTATGTTTCTTCCTACACCACAGCCATCCTCCTACGCCACAAAAGATGTAACAAACCAGGAATTAATCACAGGCTGGATACTTACAGGGATTGCTGCTGTTTGCTTCTGTCTTCCCAGCCTTGGCAAGTTTGGTTGAGTTCTGCTGTGCTTTGCCCTGCTCCTCTCCAGTCAGCAGGGCTTTTATTTCAGAGGGGATTTTCCCTTGGTCCATTGCCATGCACCACTGCTTGTACTGAAACATGCAAACACATTAGACATTAGCAAAGTGCCAGGATCACATTAGCAGACAAAACAGAACTGTAATCTTTACCTTCCGGTAAATTCATTTAAGGTTTGAATTTACTGGGCTGAAGCCTGTTACAAAATGCAAAGCACTAATGAGCTAAGCACGTGTCCATGGTTGCATACCTGGCCTCAGTAAATCCTGTTTCAGTCAATAAACTGCTACTCAGTAGCAGTACTAGACACGATACTGTAATTATTAAACAACATGGAACACTTTGTGCATTTTCTTGCTGCTAGCGTGCCAGAATACCGTTCCAGTTCATGGCCTATTAAAAACAAATATTTCACATGACTCTGGGACTCACTGACTATTAAAGAGGTCCTTTCTGATTGTGCAAGGCATGGTCACAGCACATGTGCCTTACTCCTAGTTCCTTCATCTTAAATTCTTCATCAGCAAACCCTAAAGCATACTGGAAACCCTGTAGTCAGCTGGCTGCCTTTCCACCCAATCCTAACCCTATTCACTTGTGGTGATTAGCCCTGCCTATTCAAATAAGCCTAATGCAAGGTCAAGGAAGTATCCTCAGCTCCAGTGAAATTTCAATGGAATCTCAATATTGTGAGGAGCTGAGTCCATATTTCCAAATGAAACATCTTCTTTGGTCAACACAGCTTATTTGATCAAGACACTGGACAGCTGTGCAACCATCTACACGTGCAGATGAGAGTATCCTGCAAGAATAAACCTCCCCAGCAGACAAAAAGGTCTGTGGGAAGCAATGACACACTTTGGATACATGTCCCCCTTGGTATTTTAACACATCTCTTTCCACCCTCTACTTCTTTCTACCTCCATCAGAGGTTTTTGAAAACAAACATCTCAAAGACAGACTTACAGGCAATGGCCCCTTCTTTGATTGCTTCCAGTTCAAAACCAGCAGAGAGCTTGTGACATGAGATTCCCATTCAACACGCAAAACCAGCCAACAGCTGAGCGCATCTGTTACTGATGTTTTGATACCTGATGGCTAGCCAAATCCCACTCTCAGTCACAGTGATTTCAAGAACAAATGTCTACAAGGACAGGTCCCAAATAACACTGAGGGTTAGGTTAAGTGACAGTTCCTTACCATTTCGAGCTCTTCTCTGAGAGCACAGATGGCACGCTCTCTGCTTGAAACCAGCTCTTCCAGGTACTGGTACCTCAGCTTCTTCCTGGCTCTGCACTCCCTTGCACTCTGACGACTTCTTTCAAGCTTTGCCTTCAAGTCTATTTTGGCTGGCTTACGACCCCGCTTGCCTGGCTTCTTTACCTTGCCCCCGACCACCTGGAAAGGAAGGGTACATTAAAGATCCTGTTCTGCAGAGGGAATGCTGGAGCCGTGCCATTGTGCCTACCACGTGCCTCAATTTTGCATGTACTTTCAACTGATTCTGAGCAACAGAGGAAAGATGTAGCTGGTTTAGGGGGCTGATGGACGAAGCTCTCAGTGGCAGCATCAAAACCAAAAAATTACTTCATGTTGCTTAAGCACTCCCTATTGTAAATGCTACCGATCTGATTTGGAGAAACAGCATCACAGAACAGCTGAGGTTGACAGGGACCTCTGCGGGTCATCTGGTCCATCTCTCTGCTCAAGCACGACCACCTAGAACCAGTTGCCCGGGACCTTGTCCAGATGGCTTTTGAGGATCTCCAAGAAGGGAGACTCCGTGACCTTTTTGGGCAATCTGTGCCAACACTCAGTCATCCTCACAGTAAAAATGTGTTCAGAGGGACCCTGGGTTACAGTCTTTGCCCACTGCCTCTGGTCCTGCCTTTAGGCACAACTGAAGAGAGCCTGGCTCTGTCCCTTTATACCCTCCACTTCAGGTATTTGTACACACTGATGAGGTCCCCTGAGTCTTCTGCTCTCCTTGATAGACAGTCCCAGCCCTCTCAGCCTTTCCTCATAGGAGAGGTGCTTCGTCATCTTAGTGGCCCTTTGCTGCGCTCCACGAGCTCCATTTCCCTCTCGTACTGGGGAGCCCAGAACTGGACACACTACTCCAGATATCTAGGAGGATACCTGGGACACCCAGGAGACAGGGATGATCAAATCCATAGCAAAATTGTTTCATTATTATCAACAACTCCTGCTCCAATATAGTGTTTCTAGAGCTGGCAGGTAGTATGGAGTTTAACACTTTAATTTGGAAGAAAAAAATATTTGTTTGTATCAATATAATCAAAAACTTAGTTTTGCTACAATAAAATGACTACAGTTCTAGCCTACTCAAAAAATGAAACTTATCAGAATTACTCACTAGTCATCTGAGCTTCCTCAGTCCTGATTTTTTCAAAGGAGTCTTCTGAGGATTTTTGACTAAGAGGGAACTCCTACACTGAGTCCTACCTCTGTTCCAGTTGTAGCTAACCACTCTGGCCATGTTCACCTTCAAAACAACACTACACAGCCTGGAAAACTGTCTTCTCATGCCACCTATCCCAACGTTCAACTCTCCCAGCACCTAATTTAGATCTCCCTTGCAGAACTGTAACCCCCTTGTTTCGTGTCCTATGGACTGCAGGTTTTGCAATCATTTTCCCCCTTCTTTGTGGCTCCATTTTTTTTTTAATGCATCAGAAAGCCTCTCTTACCACAAATAAAAAAGGGAATAATTTCCTCAATGTTTACACTTCCCCACCCAAATATTTTACTCTTAACATGAGAGCATGGCACATGAAAGTCTTAAATATGGCCTGAAATGCAGTATAGTGGCCATTGGGTAGTGTCACCCTGGAAGCACTGTGTGAGCCCACACCCCACCTGCCCTCTGAAGGGAGCTTTTCTCTTTATTTGCATTCTGAGCACACTGTTTGAATGGAGGGGGTGTGGTGAAACACACCTAACACACACCTACCTACAAGAATTTCACTGCTAGCTTAGCGTTTCATCATACTGTGTATAGACGGTACGTTTCTACTAGTCAGTGTTCAAAATATCAGAGTTCATAATAAAAAAGGCACTTTTTACTGTGTGATGCTACAAAATAAGTCAGCTTTGACATTCAAAGAAGTCACTTGTTCTACAAACTTAGCAGGCTGCAATAAAAACAATAACATAGTGAACTGATGAAGGAAAAAAAAAAGGCTTATACAATTGAGCCTATTCTTTCTTTGAAAAGTGAGTCAACAATCACATGCCAACATAACCCTACCCTCTCTATATTGCCTCTCCTAATGTATTCAGGAGGAGCTGCCTACCATAAGCAAACGAAGGAACAGAAAGTACTTAATGGACATCTAGTGATAATGAAACAAACCTAGTATGTTTGGAAAATCAATCTCTTTTACATTTGAACTGCTGAATAATTCATTCACTCCACCAAGGTGCTCTCCTTAAGATCTTCTAGTTCAGATACTATATTCACTGAGATAGTATAAAACTACCCTGTCATGGCCAAGGGTGAAAGAAATTCCAAAGAAAGGAAAGTAACTGTCCCCTTTCAGGCGTGACAAGCTCAGCTCTGTCCTCTCATGGAACTGCTCTCATATTTGTACACAGTGTGATTTATACTCCTAGCTCAGTAGGAATTAGAAATACAGTCTTCCCAAGAGAGGCTGTAAGCACTCACAATTTGCTATTATTACTTGCACTTAAAAGAGGATTTCTGGATATTACATTGTACACTGCAGCCAAAGTACTTCAGTTCTCAAAGACTTTTAGAGCTTGGGGCTCTTCCGTGCCAATGCAAGCTAGTTTAAGGTAAATCTTTGAATTCAAGAGCTAGATAAGGCCTTGTAGGGACATACACTCCACCTCTCTTAAGGAACCTTGGCCACTCTGAGTTGTGACCCTCTAGAAGAGCGGGCTAGCACTCCAGGTCAGAGTCCCAGCACACCACGTACTGTCCTACGAACAAAACAGTAACTGGAGTCCTAGTCCTGGGCAGGAGCATGTCACAGCCATGTCCTCTCACCAGAACGTCAGGCAGGGGAACAGTTGCTACCATGCTGTTTCTCACAAGCAGCAAGTTAAAGCTATTTGGAAACGACACCCAACTTATCCACAGCCAGCACCCTGGGCAGCCACCAGAGATGAAAAGTATTCTCAAGCTTCGCAGCAGTTAAATCCATCCAACATCACAATCTCACAAAATAACTTCTTTTAAGGACTGGTTATTTTAAAGCATCTTGTGTGTGTTTATATGCAGCTGGTTCCTTTCTTAAGAGAGGGGTCACATCAACACAGAAAACACACAAAGGGCAAGACAGAGTGGATCTTTATGTCAATAAGATACTGAGTGAGCTCATACAAACTCTGAGTTTAAAGGCATGTTTTTATGGACAGATCTAGACACACGAATATAAGACAGTTAAATGCTCTTTGTAGCCTGCAAGAAAATTAAACACCAATGTAGACTGCTTTGCACATTGCAAATAGTTAAACACTGGTGTAGACTACTTTGCACATTGCAAATGCATCCTGGGTCCAGGATTATCAATTAACTACGTTCCATTTAGTCACCCTAGGGAGCTTCCTACAGACAGGTGTACTAATTGCTCTTTTGGGATCTTTTACCACTGTGGCAGCCCTGCACACAAGCTCTCTTATGGGAGGAAAAAGGCTTGTACCTCTTGGGTCATTGCTTGCCAATGCTCTAACCACCAGGACTATGCAAATAATGAAAAGCTTCCTTGCTTTTTAACTCTGACTTTAAGCAGCAAGACCCAAATAATCTGTATTCGCACCATCCGGAAAGACTCAGTGTTTTTGTGGCTTCTGATCTGGAGATCAGCACACAATTAGGCATCACCCCACACAGCTAGTGATTTAATTGAATCCTGCATCCTCAACAGCTTTTCCTCAACAATATTTAGAAGCTTCTGCTGTATTCTTAAGCAACCCAGATGAGGAAAAAAAAAAGGCCTGATAAAATCCTTTGCCACTCTCCCACATTACTGGATCTCCCTGGCTTCCAGTCATGTTTGCCCATGCAGTTGCTATGCTGATGTGACAGAAAGAAGACAAAGCCAGAGTGCTAGTTGATGTTGAACATGGCAGCAGACCAAGAAAAAAAAACAAGCAAGCAAACATTTTTTCATTCTCTTTGTATTCCTCCAGAGTTTATAAAGGGATGGGATCTATTAGCATTCAGCAGCAGGGGTTTGTTTTTTTTCAGGGAGTCGCATGTAATCAAGACCCAGAACAATATTAATCATAAAATTGGTCACAGAAATATTAATAATGACATGGAGTTGTCAGAAAGCCAACCAAGCTCCCACTGCAGTTCGCTCAGACTTCAAAAAATAGAACAACACAACTCCCTCCCTCTTTACTACAGTACTTGGTTCATAACATCATTCTTGCCTGGCATCAGTGTTCAGATACAGAATTATTTGACCTGGAATTGGAAATAGATTCCACTACTTGCCCCGTTATAGAAAAAGCCCTCAGATTTCTGGAATTTTAATTTCTACCACCCCAAAAGGGATTGAGCAGATCTCTACAGAAGCACTGGCAGATTTCATGGTCCTCCTTTGGAAGGACATATATGCATAATATGGCTACTAACATTCACAGGCCCAAGGAACTGAGCCACTCGGCTAGAGAACTGTGATAAAGCTGGCCTCATCGTGACACCTGCAGGTCTTAGACACTTTGGCAGATTAAAACCACACTCCCCAAGGCACCACTAGTGCTGATGATGGGCAGTGCTGGTCCCATTGACCAGTTTGGCACCTCCCAGCAGCTCTCAGTGCATTCGCAGAGACACAAGGAGCGTTTTAAGTGCCAGTACTTGAGCTGCAGCTCAGGAAATGACCTTAGGCAGCCTTAGTGGCTGAAGGTACAGAGCTGCAGAATGTAACTTGGCATGGAGCCAACGATCATCTACATAATTTAAAACTATGGAAGTGATTAGCAAGAAACAAAACCAAACCTAAGCACTGTATTCATTCCAGTAGAACTGTTCACACTTGCAAACATTTTCTCAAAATCAGTAATCAAATTAAGTTAGTCACAAGTCTAATAAAGATTAAGTTGCCTGATGTGCTAAATCACAGCATACCATTCACAGTAGCAGCATAAAACCCAGCTAGAAAGTATGCTGGTTATTCCTCCACTGCATGACATTTGATATGCTTAACACAGTTTATTTAGTTAACTTTCACTGGCAGACACAATAAATTCTCAGATCATTATTGGATGCAAGATACTACTTAGTGAGCAAACACTTTACAAGTCTTAAGCAGGTATGTCAATAGAAATTAATCCTAAAACTCTAATAATACAAAGTGATTGATGTACTAAGAATGTAATCTTTAGCACGGAGGTGTAAAGAAGACTATGCTGTCTATTTTTAAATAGTGTCTATAAGTGTCTATTTTTAAAAAGCATAAGCCAAGAGCAGGTATCAAGTTTTCATGAAGTATTACACAGACATCCACAAGTCAAGACACATAAGCATTAAGATTCAGGGTAGGAATCACTATTAAGACCCTGCAGCCATCACCCAGATGCCACTTTACCACTGAACAGTTGAGAGTCTGTGTCTAAATACTTCAGAGATATTCAGGCAACAAAGATTTTCAAAGGTTTTTTAGGTACAGCCACATCCAGTAGTTCTGGGCAGGACCCTTGTCAACACCACTGTCCTCGCAAGTATCTCAGTGATAAGTATAAAATAAAAACATCATACTAGGAAACTGTACAGGAGACTGAATACATAAAGAGAAATATTCCACTCTGCTTCCCCCTCCCCTTTGCCCAACACCATTTTTCATAAAGAATAAAAACCAACAGCAAAGACTTATCTTAATGACTTGATGAAAAGATTTAGTTTAGCTTGTACATGTGTCCAACATGTTTCAGAAAAAAAGCAGATTATCAGGACTTCACAAATCACAAAAACAGATAAAAAAATTATTTTTTAAATGAAAAATATGGAAGTTTGTCCTGGGTTAAGAGACACAACCCTCCTTTGAATTCAGGTTGATCAGCACATGCAATGCAGTACTGTTTTACTAAAATTCAAGTGGGAAGAAAACCAGGTGGCTTGAGAACAGATGAAGTGCCACAGGGACATGACTACCACATGATGAGTTTTAACACCCCATCCAAGCTCAGAATTTACTACGAGTCAGAAGACAGCTGCTTCACAGCCTACCTCAACTGTGGTTTCACCCGGGGTGAAGCACAGGTTGCTTCAAGGGGACTTGAGCTATCTCCAGCACAAGTCTTGTGATGGTACCATAACCACCACTCCAGTGAGCTGTCAAACTCAACTGGGAAGCCTCAGTTGTGAAACTCTGCACCGAGCAGATACTGCAGTTCCATTCTCAGTCCTCACACTGACCATGAGGGTCCTGCTTTAGGGACATGCCAGTGCAAGCAAGCGGAGGTCTTGCTCAGGCATCTTCTGATGTTTTGCTCTGCTTAAACAGAAGACACGTACCTTCAGGGACGCCACTGTGCTGTTCTCATAAGAAGATGAAAGAAGAATCAAAATACCAGCACCCATTACAAGGCTGCAAGCCAAGTCCACACCCTAGTACCTTACCATTTGTCCACAGTCGCTAATTATCTAAGAGATTTGGGGTGCTATAAGAACACGATCCAGCACACCAGATCAGACCACTGGTCTGTATCCAGCCTTTAGCCCATGGCTGCAGCTTTAGGGGAAAGCCAGAAGCAGCATCCCAGCGCTGTGCTCCACAGCACAGCAGTAAGGGAGGACAGTGAGGGGGACAACCCCTCCTTCCTGCTGGCAGCGACCACAGGCCTCCAAGGGAAGGCTCCAGAGAAGTTTATCTCAAAGGCCTTTAGCTGGAGTGCTCACCTCACGCGCGGTTCCCCCATCCATTAACTGAAATGCGAGGTTTTGGGGGTTTATTTCGCACATCTTCGCCCCCATCCTCCCTGCACCAACGCACCGCCTCCACACTGACCCCCGGGCGCGCCTCGCAGCCCCCTTACCTTGCTGTCATCCATGTGTACCGCCAGCCCCAGGCCCGCGCCGCCGCCCCTGCACGGGGAGCGCACTGGAGTCGCACACCGCCACCCAGGTAGACGCCGGGACTCACAGCCCCCCAGCGCGGCCCACCGCCACCGCCATCGCCCGCCGCCCTATTTGTTTACAGCCGCCCGCCCCGCCCGACGCTGGGGAATCGGCGGCGGAGCGGTGCACTCTGGGAAGAGTAGTTTTTTCCGGCCCCGCAGCCATTGGCCGCCGCTGAGGTGAGAGGCGGAAGAGAATACGACCCCCAGCAGGCCCTGCGGGGTGAGGCGGCGAGCGGACGCAGTGATAGGTCCCTGCCTCGCGGAGAGGGAGAACTCCGTTTCCCAGAAGGCTCCTGGGGCCTGCCCGCCTCCTCACGGGCGGGCGGCTCCCCCTCAGAGGCGGGCGGCTTCCTCGGGCCCGGCCGCTGCCTTCGTCGGGCACAAGCCATCGTCTTCCTCAGGCCCAGCCGGCGCGGCAGCAGGAGCCTGGCCGCCCCAAGGGGCCTAATGCCGCCGCCTCCCGTCCACCGTGAGGGTGGCTGCCGGTTCTGACTCTCTCTCTAATTTTTAACCCCCATCTTTTCCCATCTCCAATGGGACCATCACCACCTCCTCGCCCATGTCCGAGCTCGCCAGCATGTCACGACTCGGCCCAGCAGCAGCCTCTGGTGATCGTTAGGGAGCCGTTAAGGTTCCAGCTGAGGGGCTGTGTAATGGCTTGAGCGTTAAAACAAAGAAATAATCAGTTTTGGCTGTCGTTGGCCTTGCTTTGCCCTCCGAGCCCCTGAAGACAGCAGCAAGCCTCCGTGGCCACTTGGGCGCTGCGTGGTGCCCCTTGGGTCTGAGATCCCCCACGTCTGAAGGAGCCCTGATCATCCCAGCGATCCTTTGGGAATATCAGCTTTCCTCTCCTCTTCATGTGGACACACACCAGAAAAGGTTAACGTTGACCACATATAGGCAAAGCCAAGCTCGTGTGTGTGTGTGTGTGTGTTCCCCTTGTAATTACTCCCCTTCTTGCCCAAAAGGTGCCTGTACCCCCAGAGAAGAGCCCTGGAAGCACGGTCCCTGTTTCCAGATTGTGGTGAAACGCGAAGCGAGGCATGTTTCATGTTGCTGCATGTTTCTTTTTTATCCGTGCAACTCTATTCACAAGCGTTTCCCATGACTTAATCTCTCTTACATGCAATTGTTAGGGCTAAGGGCTTTGTCATGGGATTTTCCCCCTGAATCACAGACCTTCCTCTTGGAGGGGTACGCTTTCTGGATGGTGGAGACAAAGCACTTTTCAAAGCTGCTTTTTTTTTTCTCTTTTTTTACGCCATAAGTTTATATGCTTTTCAGTTGTTAAAGACAAGGCAGTTTGCACACTGATTCCTATTTGCCTGTCCAAAACTGATATATCAGTTCTTGCAACTCTGCCCCTGAAATAAAATAATAATAATAAAAAATATTAAAAAAAGCAGGGATGATCAGTCTATTAAGCAAGAGGCATCAGCTGTTAAAGGGGAAGGAACAGCTTAGTATCAGCTTGTCTCAGTATTCTCCTGTGCTCTCCTCCCCCATCTTTGCCCTCAAATTCTTGGAGAAGGCAGTGAGGCGCCTCGTACCACCTTTGGCACTATCCTGGGGCCATAAAGCTGGCTTTAAAAGCCAGTTGGGGGTTTCCCTGGTGAAGGGAAATATTGAGTGGCAAAGAGCCAACATAGCTCACTTAGGCAACCCTCTGTTGCAACATGAGTGGAGGAAGGAGATTAGACAGAGCCCTGATGCTGATTCAGAAAGTCCAGAATCCTTTTAACCAGCAAATTAAAGTTACAGCTGCATCTTTTCCTCCCACTAGATTGCCCCACACTACCCATTCTGCTTTATGTCACCTAAGAAGCAGAGCTCTCAGCTTCTGACCAGGTTAAGCATGAGTTCCCTGCCTAAACACTTCAGAGATTCCATATATGAGCACGGAACAACTCGAAACATGCCTTTCAGTCTGCTTTTCTAGTAGGGCTATGCTGTGCTCCTGGATGAATACAAACATGAAAATTGAATGGGAATCTGTCAGAAAGAATAGTTGTGAATGGAATCAAACACTGTATGTTATGCACATATACAGTGCAAAAGTTTATGAAGTTTTAAACTGATTTTAACAGCTAGAATAAAGTACTTTACAGAGCAAACAGTGAACTCTCGGAGTTTACTTACTGTAAGGTAGAGAGTCCAGCAGGTGCAAAAAAGGATTAGACAGATTTATATTTCATAAAGAGGCACTAAAGGGGTGTATTCTCCACCATCCCTAACTGAACAGTTTGGGATACTGGGGTATATGAAAGGAGCAGAGCACAGAAAAAGGCCAAGTTCTCATATTCTCCCTAAAAAGCATCTCCTGCTGCCACTCCCAGAGTCAGAATACTGAGCTAAATGGACCCATGGCCTGGCTCAGTGAAGCTTTTATCTTTTTCACGTTGTTTAACAGAACACCATTTTGACCCCCAAAGACTCAGAGGTGAATTAAGATTTTTAAGTAAAACTTCCTTGGTAAAAGTAAGGGCAGAAGATCTGCATACCAGGCCAACTCATCCTCACTAACTGCAGGTCACTCTTTTTCCCAGTAAGTGGTGATTACTAAGCCATTCTCTGAGACATTCTGATGGTTTTCCTGCTAAACCACAGTGATGCACACCAAGGAGACACCACCTTGGATTAAACCCAATGTCACAAACTGTCTTACACAATAACTATTGGCAGATCCCTGCTCAAATTAATTATATTTATTAAAAGAAAGGTTGTGCTTCTGAGATCTAGGGAGACTTTGAGGTATACAAATAAACTGGGTTTGGTGATCATGCATTAGTTTGAAAATCATTGCTTATGTCAGTGTGACTGAAAAAGAGATATAACTCACAGGGTGATTTTGCACCATGTGCTCGTATTTGCAGTGATGTCAACACATCCCAAAGAGGTGTTTATTTTCTCTTTCTAGAATTGAGAATGTCTTAATTTGAGCAAATGGAAATCTGTTGCTCTGAAAGGCTGCCTGAAATAACTCTTGCAACCTGTCAGTGTCAAGACTCAGCATTTTGCTGAAATTGCTCCTCTGCCCATTTGTGGAGTCTGCAGACTCAGAGCCTTTGAGATCAGTTCATTCACGGATCGGAAAATAAGGATGCAGTCAAGATTTTTTCTTGTTTGTATTCCCAAATGTACCAAAATTCCAACTGCTTTAATAGGGATGCCAACTCGTTTGCCATGTGGGGAAAGATTGTGCAAGAACAGCCCATCTTTCAGTCTCTTGGTTTCTTTGTAGAGTCAATAAAGAAATTGCATTGTCCTTTAATCTGACACCCAAGAAACATTTTTGGAAATACAAAAAGAAACTCACTGTCATTCAGTTTTTAGACTCTGTTGACAATGAGAGAATGATGACCCTCACCTTGTCATTTATATTTATCACTTAGGTTATTTGTCTTTGGGGAGTGACAAAAATATTTATTTACATAAGGTTCTATGGCTGAGTGTTGCTTATGTAACTATGATAAAAGTATACCTTTTTTTTTTGGTTTTTTTTTACATATTAGAGAAATAAGCTATATATGCTAAAGCTCTGAAAGACCTGGTAAACCCATCAGCAGCACACGCTAACAAGTACAGTGATTGATCACCTCCTTGGGGCGATTAAAAGAAAATTCTATTTTAAATACCAGCTCTTTGAAAGCTGATTTTTAAAATGTAATCAGTGTTAGAACAAAGCACAGCACTCCAGGAGCCTGAGCTGCGACTACTTGCTATACACTGTATAATTAAATAGTGATAAGGGGATGATTGCTCTAATTTTTGCTAAATGTTCTACTTTGTGACAAGATGAGCACCTTCTCTAGTTACAAAGGCTTGAAGTCCTATCTGCAAGGGCAGTTCTTCCTGTTTAGCCTCTGCAGATTAACTTCCCAAGTAAAGCAGACTCAAAAAAAGTGAATTTGGAATAATCAGCTCTTGTCCTACGCATACACACACAGGGAAAAAGTTAGAGCTTTATCTAGCCATACTAGCTTTCCCATGTAAGCAAGATCTTGAAACAGTGCTCATGAAGCTTTTATATTGCTGAATAAGTTGGCTATTTGTAAATTTTATCACATGAAAACGTTCATGCTGCAGCTGGAAATGAGCTACTTCTATTTTCTAGCTAGCCAGTACAAGGGAGGAAAAAAGTCAGATGCTCCTATGCTTCACGCATGTGATTGATAGTTCCAAGTAAGACAGAGTCGAAAACTAGAAACGGTTCAAAAGGCATTTGAATAACCTGTATTTCACATAGAATTCAAACTACATATAAAAAAACCTGAGAACCAAAGAGCAAGACAAACAAATCCCTGATGAAGGAGATGACGAAGAGTGGGTTAAAGTTCAACGCGGTGCGCCAGTGAATAAAACTTCATCTTGCTCCAAAACAACAACCAACCAGAGCAGCACAATATGCCACGTTCAGGAATGTGAGAGCCATGCTGTATCTGGCACTCGAACAACAGAGAATTATTGCTGCTGATATGGTAATTGCAGAGGTACAGCAAAAAGTGGGTGGATCATGTGAAATTCATGAAATACTTGAGGTGAACTTACAGCAGGATTAGTCTTTTCCTTTTAATTGTATACATTGATCTCTGTGCACAACTGGTTTTGTAAAAAAAGCATATTGTTCATTCTCAAGAGGTTTAAAAATCCACTTCAGCTCAGTGTCATTTTTTGTTCTTAAGACATTTTGCAACGTGCTTCTCCCCTTTGGCCTACGCAAACAAATATGCCTGCATATGCATACCTATCAGAGCCGGCCAAAAACTGCTGCCCGTGGCCGGCCATTCTGCTCAGAGTATTTCTGGTTGCTCTCCACAGCACTAAAAATCATTTTAAGTAGTTTTGTCTGGACCCTGGTTCTACGGCACGGGCCGTGCTCACCCTCAGAACATTTAGTAATCGCAGCCTGACACCGTGTGTCTGGTTCAAGGGCACAAACAAGGTTTCTGCCCGGCTTGAGCATGAAACGAAGGGCTCGTTCTACCAAGCTGGATCTGTGCTGTGACTGGTGTGACTGGTGTGACTGGGTGAGAGGACTCCCACAATGACCTGGTCTGCTTTATGAAATGTCAGGGTGTTTCATGGGAAGGGTCAGGTCATCAAATACGGTGCTTTGCCCTGGTCTGCACCGCTCGCTCCGTCTTAAGCCGGCGTCGTATCCGGTAACTTCTGTGTTCAAGCAGATGGGATTGTTGCATCCCAGGATTGCTCCAAGCACTGATGAGACTTGTATTTGCGTTTAACGGGATCCTGTGTGTAATGAGACTGCTCATGTGAACAAAAGTTACTTACAGGATCAAAGGCTGCACCACAAAAAGTGTTCTATTGACTGGACGTAGATCAAGAACAGGCTCCTGGAGAACCCAAACTCATTTGTAGGACAATTTCAAGGCAACGAGCAGAATAAACAGCAGGCTATTGGGAGCTGAGACCTCTAACCTGTCATCAGCTCCCTTCTCCCCAGCTCTCAAAATCTTCCTGAAGTGTCCCAGAGCTCCCACTACACCGCTCTTCTCCACTTCTCTGAAGGAGCCTTGGCTTGAACTGGCTGAGCTGACCGACCTTCCCCGACCAATGTGTCCGTGATGGCACCTGGCAGCAGCTACAGACAGACACTGCTCAGCACGCAGATGAGAAGGGCAGAACGATACCAGGTAAGGCTTTTTGTGACATGGCTGGAGCTGCCATGGTTTGATTCACTGGAGCAGGTTGGTTTGAAAGCAACTTACTTTTACGCATGTGTTGACAAAAATAGGCAGATCAAATTTTGCATTTCATTACAGTGAGCTTGCAAAATTTTGCCTAACAAATGGACCAAGTGTGACCCAGTAAGAAAGTGCAGATACTCTTGTACTTCTCTTTCTGGTTTTACAGGTGCTGATGCTCTGTCACCTTCCCTGGGAAGTACTGTCGGTGCCTACACAACGGATGTAAATACCCACACGCTCCTGCCTGGGGAACTCACAGCAAAGGAACGGCTTCTCAGCCATTTGGAGTAATTTAGGGAACAACCCAAACGAGAGCCCCAGAAGCTCTGTTAAGCTCTCGGTCAGGCACATACCCTGATCCCATCCCATGCCCGGGTGAGACCTAGGGAGGAGCCAGCTCCTTTCTCTCCTCTCCAGGCTCCGTGCAAAGGGAACCTGAAGAAGGCATGCTCCTGACAGAAGCTGTGCCGTATTCAGGGGCCCCACTTTGTGAGGGGGGACCAGGATTTGTCCAAGTGTGACACCAGCTGGAGTGTAGGTGTGAGCATGCCATGAGAGCACAATACAGCTATTTTGGAGCTTCTTGTGCACTTTTAGCCTTTTGTGATTCTGACTCTGCTCATTTCAGTCTTGGCTTCACTTTAAATTTGCATGTCAGACTGCTGGTTCTCAAACTATCATATGAAAAAGGCAACAATCAAGAAAATTGACTACAAATGCACATAAATATCTACTAATGTTTTCCTTCTCATTCACATACAAATATATGTATAATAAGTGTAAGCTCCAGACTATCTCTGACTTAAAAGCATAATTGATTTGTGGTGACTGTTTGAAGATTTGGAGAATTATCTGTAATTATAGGATTAAAATTAGAAAATATCGCCTAGTTTGCAAAAAGCATTGAAGTACAAGACCTGAGGGGTTTCCCCTGTGTCTAAAAGGAACATATTTTAAATCAAAAAACACACCTTGGACTCTTATTTTTTTTCTTTTGAATGTTAAACAAATTTCAGGCAAGACAGATCCCAGGGAAGAAATAAACTGGCTCTATGAAACACTAATATATACTGAAATCAAGCTACCTGATTTTTAAGCAGGTGGTCTTTTTTTAACTTCTACCTCAGTCTTTCCCTTAAGAATTTGGGACTGGGGACTCTATTCTCCCCCCAGAATCGGGGACTGACACTAGAGCTTCAGAAATCTTTAGTAAATAGCTTACTGCATTTATGTCTCTGCTGCCTTGTGTTACAGACCACTTACTGTCAGACAACGTGGTGTGGTTCTGCGTGTGGCAGAAGCTCTCTGTGGCACTGTGCCCCTTTCCTGCACATCCTCCAGCAGTTTTGCTGTCAGACCCAGGAGCAGCACACGTTATAAGTTTTATTAATTCCTGAACAGCTCCCCCTCTATAGCACTCCATAGTGGATCCTGTCGAACAGGGCATATCTCTAAAAAAGACATAAATGCTGCTGGGCAGTAAATCTATAGCAAGAGGAGCTTTCATCCCTTGAGATCCCCTGAGATCCACAGCTATCTGTTTCCAAATATGACAAACATTTGGATATACATTTTATCCGTGCATTTTCCATGATTCGAAGGCCCAGGTTGAGCTGCAGGAGAAAGTTTGACATAAGTGTGTGGCGTTAATGCCCATTGCCCTGCTTGGTTTCAAAGGTGTCTCCAGAGGCTGATTTAAAGCATCAGGCTGCTGCTCCAAATCACTGAAACTTGGAGGTAAGTAGCTAATTATAGACTCTGTGAACAGACCCACCAGTGGTCATTGCGCAGGACCAAGTGATGTCATACTACAGAATAGCTTTGCCATCAGTTTGGCTGGTATTTCACAAAAAGAAATGCAGGTGGGGGATTTGCATGTGTGTTTGTTACAGACTTCTTTATTTGTTTGGGGTTTTTTTACCATCTCCGGTTTCTTCACGCACATGAGCCAACTCTTACAACGTCAGGTGTAAACATTAACCAAGGAAGCGAGGAATCTATACGTAGATCGACAGCTGTTTGCTAAATGTCCACTTTGGTTGCATATATCCAGTCCTTAGCTGGCTGCTGACTCGCCTTATTGAAAGAGCACTCTAGACTCACTTCCCTTCCCTCTACCTCCATCTTTCTTAACATCCCGTAACTGTCTAGCCACGTCAGGGAGAAGAAGCCCTACTGCTATGGAAAATTTTCCCCTGGCAGTGTCAGAAATGTTACTCAGAGTCCCTCGGATAGCTGCAGCATTCTTACATGGAACACAACTCACCCTTTTTCCCCTTTAATGTGTTCAGCAGACAGGTGGCGACCCAACTGGTGGCAAATTCCAAAGTATTTATATCCTTTAACTCTCGAATGATACGAACAAGTAATAGGAAATGTCATGCGCTGAGTATATGAGCAATGTTCCCATTAATCAATCGTCCAAAATAAACGGGTTTATTATGTCTGTGCGTACTCTCCTGGAGCTATTTGCAGATAGACTTACTGAAAGAGCGGGCCTGATTTAGGGGCAGAATCTCTTACAATTTCACTCCTCTTCCCCACGTGCTTTGGCCAGGCACAGCAGAGACTGGCGACTGCAGAATCCCTCCAGGCTGCCCTCGTCTGCTTCCTGGTGTCAGCCCTTGCCTCCCACTCGGCCCTAATTCCCAGCTGAGGATAGAAGCTCCGGGGCAGCACAGGGCTCTGGCTGCTCTCAGCTAGCAATCAGAGACAGCATGTTTCGGAGACGACTGGGATTTTGAAAATGAAGTCCAAACAAAACAAACGTGTTTTTTTTTTAATTCCAAGTTTGGCTGATTCACTGCTTAAGTTGGTGACTGGTGCCCTGTACATCAATTCGAAGAATGAAACTGGAATTTGTATGACACTGGAGGTCTCGTCTGTCGCAATTCCTGATTTTCTTGCAGCAGTTTTGGCAGCAGACTACTACTTCCAATGGATGCACCAAAGGGCATCTAGGAATCCTAGAAAAGTGCTGCTGTGTACGTACCTGGAGCAACTCACTTAATGTCTGGAATAGAAAAAAAGCTGTGCAAACCCTGGAGGAAACTGATCTGCAATACATTTATTTGGTGGGTGCTGTAGGGCGACATAAGTATGGTCTGTTCAGCACACCTCAGGTCCAAATCCCCTGGTGCCAGACGAGTTGCAGTGACATTTGCACTTCTCTCTGAACACAACGTGGCATCTGTGGCCATGTGCCCTCCAGAATACATTGAAGTGCCACAGGAAGCACTTACCTATTTCGTAGCCTGTTAGGGAGACCAGGGTCTCAAACCACTTGAGCACACCTGTGTAAAACACTGAAAACTAAGTAGATCCAGATAGGGTTGTACTAACTTGTACCCAAATGCAGAAAAGACAGATGTCCATGAATCCATAGTGTGGACAGTCTGTATAAAATGGAAATAATTTCAAAAAAATTATAAACTTATTTGGAATGATAATAATTCATAAGCCATAGATGGCTTTTTTGCCTTTGCATGTTTGTTAAAGTTCATAATCGGGCTGCAAAACTGAGAAGAGACAGGAGAATGGTACAATATAGCCCTTTTGCACCACTCTAGAAGTAAGTGGTGGGGAGCATTTTACTGGAAGTAAATATACCCCAGGCAGCTACACTGTCATCTTAGGGACAACTATGGAGAGCGAGGTGTGTGATGGAGAACAAAGCTCTGGGATTTTTTAAAGATATATTTGCATATGCATTTGTTACTAGGGTGTGTGGTGGTGTTGAAGGATTTCATACCTCCATTCCTTCAATTACATATACACGACCTTGACTCAGTTTGTGCCAGGGTCTTTTTTCACACCCCTACCAATGTGAAAGAGCCTCTAAATGGATGCAAGTGTAATTTGCTACCATTAAAAAATGCAATTGCTAAGCACAACAACTTTTATTGGTCCAATAAAATCCAGAAGCCATGCTGCATCACAAGCATGCCACAAAGAGACAAAGTAGAGATGAAATCTGAATATGTTTTTAACATCCACTGAGATTAACCTGGACCACTTAAAATACACTCTGTATTATCACATGATTATTTTACAGTCTCTCTTCAAAATACAGTTAAGCTTGCTTGTAAACTCACACTGTGTACGTGTTACTTTGGTTATTTTTAGAATATAAATTCATATTTAATAACCTCATTTTATAATCTTTGGTTTAGCAATAACGAGATCAACCCTTTAATATATACATTTTTAATACTGACTTACACACTGACATTTCACAAGAATTACAGACCACCTTAATGTTTGACAGGTAAATTTTCCGCTAGGGGTACTGATGCATGAGACTTTTCAGTGTAAAAGAAGGGCACGATCGAACGGTGACTGTCCCGTTTATACCATACCCAACTTAGGTCAGAGGGGACCTCCCTGTACACGGCAGAGCCAACTTCAACATTAAATCCAACTCCAAAGTTAGAGCAGATTGCTTGGGGTCTTGTCCATTCCAGCACTGACCATCTCCAAGGATGGAGAAGCCACAGCCTCTCTAGGCACCTGTTCCTGTGTTTGACCACCCTCACGGCGAAGAGCTCTCTTCTAGTATGGTCAGATGGCAAACGTCAATCTAAAGAGCATCAAAGAATCCTCACTCTGCTTCTGCTGGACTAGCAGGCTGAGTCCACAGCGGGGAAAGTGGCAGGAGCTCACAGCCAGAAGCAGAGAGTAGGAAACTGTGAGCTGGAACATCTCCTTTTGGCATCGGCAACCTGTTAGATGGGCTCAGCCGAGTCATCTGCCTGTGTCTTCTCAGGCCACGTACACCCCTGTGAGCAGGCACTGCCACTGCCACACCTTGCTTCACTCTTCCCCTACCAATTGCTGTGCAGCCTTGTCCCTGTGTTGTCATCTCCTCTGCAGTGGTCCAAGCCTCTCTTCACTCGCGCGCTGTAAACCAAACGGGGGACCAAGCTCTTCTTGGAGTGACATCCAGCTTACAGCAGCTGTGCAACTGCATCCTGATCTGCGGGCACTATAGGGTAAGAAGGCATTTTAAATGAATCATCGGTTATAATAACCATTTTTCTTAAACTGTAGCTGACATCATTTAATTGCAAGTCCTCGTATTCATAACAGATGAACAAACATACAATTTCTGCAACTTAGTAATTAGACAGGCCCTTCCAACAGGGACTTCTTTTTCCTTTTATATTCTGGAACTCAAATTGCATCTACCATTTTCCCATAAATGTCTCCACTGACTGGCTCACAAAAGAATCTGTCCTCATATGTTCCTGACTAGGAAGTTGTTCTGAGCCTACACAGTTGCCAAGAAATAATGTCTTGGAAAGTCATGTCCTCTACTTGAAATTCCCCCTCTTAAAAAACCTTCCGCCCCATTTGATTTCATAATATCCCATTTAGATTTTGAACGGTCATGAAGATGCACATTCTTTAGCATAAGTTTATCTGGAACTCATCATCACAAATTTTTAATGACCGGAGAATCAGCTAGCCAAATTTATATCTGAGGGAAGCGGGTGCAGCTTCGAATAAATCATGAGAAGTCTGTGGCAGACCTTCATATAGAAAATAAAACATTGGATTTGCAGCGCGATGCTTTGCCCTCATTCATCTTCTCCCTTTCTTTTTGCAAGCTGAACAGAAACCAAGGGTTTAAATACTTTTAAGATGTTAGTGATTCTTCCCCCAGCTACAAGGAGAACAAGGGACAAACTGCTTTGAAGCAGAAATGTTCTTGCAAAATTTTTCAACCCCCTCTTAGAGCTAAAGGACTTACACCCGTAACTAATACACAGAAACCAGCTTGTTCCTGAGCATCGGAATACTCAAGAAGGCAATATAAAAATAAACAAGCAGTCCTTCACCTCACCTCCACCTTAGAGTTTTGAACTCAGATTGCTACTAAAATAGGCATATTCTAACCTTGCATCCTAAAAAAAATAAAATGACACACTCTGAAATTTTCACATGCTTCTTTTCCCTGTAACCTGATATTTTCACCTGTCCTTCTCCACAAACTCTGCTGCCTGTTGTTGACAATTGGGCTCTACCAGCCCAACAATTTTCTGACCAGTGCATTCAACAAAGCAAGACACCAAGACACTCCTCAGAGTTAGCAGTCTTTATATATATATATATATGTATATGAATGTTTTTACTGTGAGGGCAAAATATTGATGTTCTGGGTGCTATCCACTTAAAGTTTTATATGAATGAAAGCTTATAAATGCAGGTCATTGTGGTGTTCACACCCTTCTTTCCCACAACAATACACAGTAATTAACTTGGGTTTCTTTTCCCTTTTAGAACTCTGTTTTTTTTTAATTTCCATAGGTTTGTCTGTTTTTTCGTTTGTTTGGTTTGGTTTTGTGTTTTTTTTTTTTATATGAAACTCTTTTTACCTATTAAGTACATTTTAATGATTCCATGGAAGAGAGATCCATCTCTTTCACAACCCATTTGAATAACAGTATAGTTTCGCTTGCATACTTCCGTAACAGCCAAATTACACCTTAGAAATAGATATAAAATAAACAGCAACCTACCAAATCCATAAAGCTTAGAATATCCTAAGGTGTCAGGAGCTGTTAAAGGTAGGCAGAAACAAGAAAATGGATTATGAGAAATGGTGAAGTCAGAAAAGTTCCTCTCCTGTGTATGTGTCTCGAAAATAAAATATTTTTAAATAAATAAATATAAAAATAAACCAGTCTTTAATACCGCAGGTTATTCATCTACTTTCTATGTTCAGACTTTTAAGTGAGTATCCTGATTGTGAGCTTACTTTACAATGCTATCAAGACAGTAACTTTGTATGTAATGCTTTAAATTAACTCACATACATTTCACATATTAAAACTATAAAGCATTTTATGGATGCCGTCCTTTTTCATCCTATCCTTGGTACTCTTAGGGAAAGCTTTCATTAGGAGAAAAAAAAAAGTCTAAGATGTATTTAGGGTTGGTAATTACTATACTCTCACATCATTTCAAGTATTCAAGTAGTTAAAAAGAAGGATATGAATAGTCCAAGAGCTCATGCATTTTATGTTGCCCTCATAATAAGCACAAATACATTTTGGTTCTGATTCATCATTGGCCACAAACAAAAGATGCAAAGCTACTCTCCAGATAGTATAAATTGGCAAAGAACCCTTAAGGTAGTTGAGCAATGATGATTTTCACCATCCGTGCTCACAGCCCATTCCAAGTTGGTTTCAGTACAAGAACACCAGCCTGCAGACAAGTGACTAGCAGTGAGTAAGAGCTAAGAGAAGGTGAGAGGGGTGTTTGTTCTGACAATTATCTTAATTTCTGGAATGTGTTTGTGATTTTTTTTTTAATGTATCATTTACTTTATTTTTGTTGTTATATTTAAATATTTTCTCTTTAGATATACAGAAAAGTGAGAAATGTTACTAGTGAAGCTTCTCAGTTGGTGTAGATTTGTCTGAACTTGCTGTTTCTTGAGAACGGTATTTCATTATTCTGTTTCCTGATGACAACATGTAATTATGCTCCTTTTCTGTAAATAATATTTATTATGATCTCCGATTTCAAATGCTTTCTCAAAACTTAATCTTGCTGTTTCACACAGAAGTGGCTTAACCATCAAAATAGCTGGCTATTTTTCTGTTTAAGATGATTAGAATTGATTAAAAACCTCTAAGCTTTATAAAGCCTGTCCCCAGAATCAGAAATTACTACTTTTCTCATTGTCTGCTGTTGTCTATCTCACGTATAGCCTCTGTGTGTGTGTCTAATTGCAAACTAAGCCAACAAACTTTTGTGCATTTAATTTTAATAAATGTGCCTGCTCAGATAAGTAAAACAAAAGCTACTATTTTTTTTGAGAGATGGAAGAAAAGAGAGGGAAAGGGAGGGATAGTGGTTAGATATGGAATTTAGGAGAACTTGGTTCAGTTCTCTGATCTGTAACTGTCTTGCTATACTACCTTCAATAAGTTATTTTATCTCAGTAACTCATTTTTATACCCATAAAATACGGCATCGTGATACTCCCCTGTCCTGCTAAAGACTTATAAAAATAAAGGGTTTTCAGAAACTATAGAGGTAGGGATCACATAAATTCCTATTGAGTAATGGATATAGAATTTTTGGAGTAAGGAGTCACAGGGAAGCAGGCAGCTGATGCCCTCCTTCCTTTCTCTCTGTACTTTGTGCTGCTTCACTTCCCGTAATACTCCCTTTCTCTTCCACTGCTCCAAATCCTCCACCGTTGTTTCACAGGGAACAAGAATATTGCTCCATCTTGTCTTACATTCATCCCAGCTGGAAACCACGTACCTGCGTTGAACCTAGACCTCTCCACTTGCACACTCACCCCAGCTGGTTTGACGTGCTCTGAATCTGGCAGTCCTGGAGAAGCGACAGGGAAGTAGAGGTATGAAAACTACCTGCAGCCACAGAATAGTGAGGTTATTCTTAATTAAGCATTTTAGAGCTTCGCAAGGTCTGATGAAGACGTGGAAGGGAGGAATGGGGAAATACTGGTTGTTCTCAACTCACTGTTTTCCCCTGAGCGTTGCTACTCTGCACCCTACGGCTCTGATGCTGAGCCACTCAAATTCCTGCTCTCTAGACTGAGCGCTGTGATGTCCCTCTGAGCGCCATCTGGGAACTTTTCTCTCTCTTCTGCTCTTTCCCCACCCTCAGTCCTACATCTTCTATTCCTACTCGTTTTCAAATCCTCATGTGCCCACTGCTGCTCTCCCACCACCCTGCGCTGCTCTGACTACCGTACCCTGCTCTCTGTGCCAACAAAGCTAGCAGGATCTAAAAATGCTATGAATGTTTCAAGGGGGGGTATCTCAGCAACCTTTCTATTTTTAAATGCCCTGACGAGCTGTCGGTAGCAGTTATGTCTGGTACAGCAGTCTGCTCTGGAAGCAGATTAGGCCAAGCTTCCCAGTTCCCCTGAAGCTGTCCATGACAAGGTCGTCACCCCACTTCCCATCTGCTGACTTGGGTTTCCCCTAATCCATTTCAGCCAACACAAACCAGTTCAGCTGACATCTACTCTTTAAACTGATTAAGCTGCTCTGGTTGACTTCAGCTGAAACAAGTTTGGGAGGGATGGTGTGAGCAGTTTGCAAGTAGGCAAGGAGAGGCAGTAACCTTTGGCAGAAGACAGGCAGGATGGTGAGTGGGAGCCGTCTGGGGGAACCCCACTTCAGCCCGTGGAGGAAGCGAGTACCCACAAGGGGATTTTAAAGCATGGTAAATTCCGCGCTTTAAGCTCAATTCTCACTTGTTTCGCAAGAGGTTCCTCTCCTCCTGCCACTCCTCTCCACTGCACAGAAAACATGGTGATGTTCCTCAGGCTGCCATTCATCTCTCTCCTGCTTAATCACTGCCAACTGATTAACCAAGCCAAGCGCCGCAAAATCCATTCGCTGGAAAGGGAACAGCGAGCTACGCTAGCTTTCATGAATAAAGAGGAACATTTGCAAACCAGGTGGAAAAACCTCTTTATCTTGAAAGTACCCACCTATTCCCCACCCCTGGCCCCCCGGCAATGGGGGCAGTGAGGGGTGACACACTTAGAGCCGCTCCTGCCAGAAGCAGGACGTGCAGTGGTAGGCCATGGGAGAGCGTCAAACTTCGAGTGCTGTTGTATAGCCCACGGGACAGCCACCATAGTGGGGTTTGCCCCTGTTTTATCCCATTAGACACTTCAGGTCTTCTTATCTCATGAGCTTGATGAGGAGGCCCAAGAAAGGGACACTAACATTAACTCCTTCTACAGTTTAGCCAAAAAGGGGCAGTGAGCGCTGAGGCCAAAAAATTGCATTGCTGGAAATGTAGCAAAACACGTATCGCAGAATTGAGGGAGCTTTGAAAGCCTGGGGAGGGAAGGTCAGTGGCCAAGGGACACCAGCAAAGCCAGGCAGGCCCTGTCCCAGAGGGTTCAGGTGTTTAGCAGTCTAAGCCCTGACTCTCTCGCTGGTTTGCGCCTGCAGTTCAGATCGTTTCCAGGAGCCTGCTGTGCAAGTGCTAGGGAGGAATGAAAAGGCTTTCAAGGAAGAAAAAAAAAAAGGAAGTTAAGCTGGAGTTAGACTCTGGCATGGAAACGAGTTACTGTCCTTCGCGAGTGCCCACCTGCCAGCCGCGGCACGTCAGCTGCCAACACGTGCCAGCTCTGCCCCTGGCGAACAGGAGGTAAAGAACGGGGCTGCTCATCCCCATGAAGCGAGGTCAGACGCTGCTGCCTCAGCCTTCCAGTCCTCCACTGGTGTCTGCAGGTTAGCAACAAACTGCAACAGCTTCCCCCTGCGATGCTCTGCCAGATCAGGCTCTCAGTTCGAGCTCAGCTGAAGAGAAAAAGTTATTCGTAGTAATAGCTTCAACTGGCGGGAGCTAATTGTGGTATCGGTGTGGTTTAGTCGCACTTTTTACTACATTAGGAAAAAAATATATCCTGACTCTGTATTGAAGAAGGTTTAGTTTTCCCTCCCAGGCTTTTCTCTATATATCCTTTTTTTTTTTTGTTACAGCTAAAAATAAAAATATTCCAAAAAGATCGCAAGTAATTTTTATCCTTACAGTTCTACAGTGAGGAATCTTTTTCAGTCTCCCAATGAAAAAACAAAATAGCAAAACGAAAGAACAGTTATGTAAGGTGTTACCAAGTTGAGATGACGAAAGGGAAGAGAGAATTGAAATGTCTCTCTTCCTCCCCATGCGCCCCTCTCCGCTGCTCCCCACTTCTCTTTGTGAGGATAACCGGGCTGGAACTATTTGTTCCTGCACTTCTCCGGTCTGAATACGCTGGGGCACTGGCTGTCGCCTCGAGTTCCTCTGGCACGCTCTCTGCTCCCCTTCGTCAAAATGGGTCACTTCTAGCCCTGTTAACCAGCAGTTATCTGTGCAGACTCTCGACACGGTGGGCACTTTGGGGGTTTGTATCTTCAGGGCCATTGGTTTACTGAGACAAAAAGGCAAAACTGCTTTTTAGCTACTACAAGGCAGACACGTGCAAAATACCGAACGTACTGATGTAAACTGCTTTGCCATAGTTTCTCCCCTGCTTTTGATCTTTCTTTTGTCACTGCCTGATGGAGACTGGGCTTCTTTTCAGACTTCTCTCTCCCCAGCACGCTCTGCGCAATGCTTTGCAGAGGATGCGACTGCTCAGTAGGAGTGCCAACAAGGCTTCCTCACGAGAGACAGCTCGCAGCACCTTAAGACTGAGCCCTTTATCAAGCTGGTTCTTGGTCAATTTTGGCTGGACAGAGCCCACCACCACATTATTATTATGTATTCAGAATTGCCTGTTTCCCAAAACACCAATCCTACAAGCTGTTTTACCACGGGTGACAGTCCTGTGCCTTTCTCAGGAGGCCACCAAGGACCCGTGTGGTTAATCCTCTTTCTCATGCCATCTTCTGAGGGTTTCGGGGCACAGGGATTGGAAAGCCAGAGGGGGAAATTGACCAGGGTCTGAATTCCCCCGTGTACAGCGTCCTGCGTGCCCAGCAGCGCCGACAGACTCTCCTTACAACGATGTGATGCCTCCGAGGGAGAAAGAAGACTGCAGGGTATATTCTGGTGCCCCTGGAAGAGGGATATGTAAGACAAGACAGGGCCCATCAAAGCCCCGAAGGATGTACCTCGCTAGTTAACATTGGTTCTAGCCACAACAGATAAAATAATTCTGTGTATCTGTTTAGACTCAACTTTCACTTCCTCAAGTTATCATAGAATCATCTGGGCTGGAAGGGACCTCCAAAGGCCATCTAGTCCGATCCCCCCCAGTCATCAGGGACACCCCCAACTAGACCAGGTTGCCCAGGGCCTCATCCAGCCTCCCCTTGAAGGTCTCCAGGGAAGGGGCCTCAACCACCTCCCTGGGCAACCTGTTCCAGTGCTCCACCACCCTCACTGGAAAGAACTTTTTCCTAATATCCAATCTAAATCTGCTTTTCTTCAGTTTAAACCCATTGCCCCTCGTCCTGTCACTGCAGGCCTTTGTAAACAGACTCTCCCCAGCCTTCCTGTAGCCCCCTCAGGTACTGGGAGGCTGCTCTTAGGTCTCCCCGGAGCCTCCTCTTCTCCAGGCTGAACAACCCCAGCTCCCTCAGCCTGTCCTCGGAGCAGAGGGGCTTCAACACCGAGCATTTCTGTAGCCCTATGGGTTTTAGATCTGTTTTGCACATATGATTTTTTGGGGGGGGAGTTTGGGTTATTTCAAGGGTGAAGGCCCTCAGCACGCGGTGTCAGCACCAAGGCGCCCAGCTCAAACCCCGCTACCACAGGAGGGTTTGACGGACGCCTCAGCGCTCGAGGGGCTCTGCCATTTCCCGCACCGTTCCTTTAGGGAAGATACGACCAGTAGCTGCGGGAGTGCCCGCTGCGGCTCTGAAAGCCCTTTAACCGGTGCCACCGGGCAGGGAGCGGGCTGAGGGGAGGCCACGGAAGGCCCGGGCTCTCCACGGCCTCTCGCTGCCCCTCACGGCGGCAGGCTCGCCATGGGACTCGGCGTGGGGCCGGGAACAGGCCCAGGGGCCGTGTGGAGACGGGACAGGAGCGGAGAGAGCCGGGGCCGGGCGCGGAGGGGAGGGTAAGGCGGGGCGGGCGGAACCCGCCTCCCCGGCCGGGCGAGGGGCGGGGAAGGGCCGCGGCGGCGGCCGGGTTGAATGGCTCCGCGGCCCGGGCTCCTCCCCGGGGCCGGCCCGGCGGCTCCAGCGGGAGGCCGGGGGCAGCGGACGGGTGTGTGTGTGTGTCCCAAACCCCTTCCCCGGTGACAGCACGGTGTAGCGGGAGCCCCCCGACTCCGCCAGCGGGGCTGCCTCCCTCTCCCCGCTCCTCCTCTCTCCCCTTCTCCCTCTCCGCCTTCACCCCCCGGCTGAGTTCATTCACTGGGATTGGTTTCAAGTGACGCCATCGCTTTATTTTTACACCCATGACCTCATCCCAGCAGCTTGAAGTTTACTGACCAGCAAAACTCTTTCTCTCTTTTTTTTTTTTTCCTCTCTCTCTCGCTCCCTTCCTTGTGCCCGCCTGTTTGTAATCCTTTGGGCTCCTTCTGGCAACGGAAAGCTTAAAAAAAAAAACCACACCACCACAAAAAAAACCCCAAACAAACCACCAAACAGAAACGCCAAAAACTTTCTCCCCCCTCCCCCCCCATCACTGTTCCCTTTTAATTTTCTCAAGCCATCGGGGGGGGGGGGAGGGAGGGAAGGGGGAAGGAGAAGGAGAAGGAGAAGGAGAGGAGAGGGGGGGAAAACAGTCCAAACATTTCCTTTTTCTTCTCCTCTCCCCTCCCACCTTCACGCTTCTTCTTAAAAAAAAAGAGCCGAATCGGTTTCTTCTGTTTGTTTTTTGATGTTTTGTTTGTTTTTAAAATCGCTTTTATTATTATTATCGAAGAAGGAGGAAAAAGAGGAGCGTTCCCAGCGGCAGGACGGAGGCAAAGTTGTCTCAGGCGGCAGCGGGGAGGCCGGTGGCAGCAACTTTGATCCCTGCCGAAGGGACGGACGGGCAGACGGACACACAGACAGAGGGGTGAAGCAGTAAGTGCCGGGAGGAGCGCAGGGACCCCCAGCCCGGCAGGGGAACGAGGGGTACGGGGGGGGCCGCGGCGGGGCAGGGCCGGGCTGGGCGGGGAGGAGGAGGAGGAGGAGGAGGAGGAGGAGGGAGGTGAGGGAGAGAGAGAGAGAGAGGCGGGCGATGGGAGCCCTCCTTCCCTCCCTCCTCCCGCATGCCCTTCCCCGCCGCCCCCTCACCTCCGGAGAGAGCTCCTGCAGCGGACAGGTCTCTGCCCCGGCCCGGGCGGGCTCCGCAGGTGGTAAGGAACGGGGGGTGAAGCCGGGGGAGGGGGGGATACGGTAGGGGCACGGCACCGGTACCGGCGGGCGGGCCGCCCCGCGCTCCCCCTACCTGCTGCGGGGCGGCCGGCAGCCTGCTGCGGCTCCTGCCTCCTCCTCCTCGTCCCTTCCTCTCCCGCCTCCCGTTATCCACCTGCCTCTCCCGGTGTGCGGGGAAGGGGTGCGGGGGATGCGCGGGGAGGGCTGTCCCCGAGCCCCGGCGTGCGCCGCCGCCTCCCCGGACTTAGCGCTGCCGGCTCCCAACAGGCGTTCCGCCGCTGGGGGAAAAAAATAAATTCAATATAAAGAAATTTAAAAAAAACGGTCGGGGATGCCTTAAAGCCCCAGAGGGCTCCCGGAGGAACCTTGGAAGTTGTGCCTTTCGAGTTGGGAAAACGTTGAAATTGAGGCAGTTTGACAAAATGGAGGGCTGCCGAGGAGCCCAGGAGGGAGGCAAATTGCGAGCCCGGTGTCGCGCTCGCCTCGACTCCCAGCTCCGTGGCCGGTGCCGGGACGTGGCCTGACAGATATAACCCACCCTCTCCTGACTTGAGGTTTTTTTTAGATTTATTTATGTCCCCCCCGCCTCGCAGAAGCGTGCGGGCTGAGGAGCGGAGCGCACATCAGTGCCTGCCCAACAAGGTGTATGGGATGTGCCTGTTGCTCAGCCTGACCAATGGTAGGATTCTTCAGACGCCAAAAAACATCGGGTTAGATGGCAGATGGGAAGCTGTTTGGGTTTTTTTAGCTTGTTTTGTTTTGGTTGTTTTTTTAAACAAATACTTTTAAACAAGTACTTGTCTTTTGCTGGCGTTTCAGGTGGTTGAAGTGGGAAATTGATCTTTCAGTTTTCCTTCAAGTGAAGGGTGTAGTTGTAGCGAGCTGTTATTGTCTGACCTATGACTAACTTTTTTGTTGTTGTTGTTCAAACATTTGGTGTATACCCAGCAGAATAAATAAATCTGTGCTCGTTTTGAAAGCTAAAAGCAAACCGAACTGTTTCTCCTCGCAAGGATGTGTGTCGGGGTTCTTAAAAGAAAAATCCCCAACCAAAACCCCAAAATGATTTTGTAATCCTTGCTTTGAGATCTATGCTATTCCTGGCAATGTGTGGTTTGGTAGATACAGAGTTTACAAAGTCACAACTGACCAAACAGGAGTTGGTTTAGACCCCTGTGTTTTGAGGGGAGGTGGAAAAATAGTAAGTCTTATTTTCTTTTTATGGTGTTCATCCCACTGCCCATTGGAGATTGAAGCATTCATCACAGTTGTTTATGTTGGTTGTCTGGGGGTTTCTATTTGAATGTGAGCAAGTATGCAACGGAGGGGGGGTGGGTGTGTGTGTACATGTATTTTTAGCTTTAATTTTTAATGACAAATGATAGAAAGAATAGCGATATTCAAAAGTAAATCCTGCATTTACTGCGCATGCTTATTAATATTTTTAGGAAGGAACCTATAAAGAATGTCAGAGGTGTAATAAATTCTGCTTATTATGCTTGTTTAATACAATAGTGCTTCAGTATATCTTACTACACAATTTCAGAGTCCCTTTTTAAATGAACAAAGAAGTAAAAGCGGCAGAGAAGGTGCCAGTTCCTGTGCTCATTAGAGGTGGTGGCTGCAAAATGCTGCATGGTTCAATACATGTGCAAAGGTCCAGAAAGACCAACCAAGCATTTTAAAACACGACACGTTGTATAAAGGTACATAAATACCTTCCTGCTCCTGTATGTCTGGCTTTGTTAGCTACCTAACCTGATAAAATGGGACAAAAATCGCACCAGAAAAACTTCTGTAGGAGAAAGCGAGCTCCATTTATCTTTGTTTCTGTAAAATGCACACTCTTCTTTAAGCAAACCAGCCAGCTTTTAGCAGGGATGTTTGCTTTCAGCTAGAATAGCTTCAGCCCTCCATAGGAACGGTACGGGCAGAAGCTGTGCAGGAATGTGTTAAATGGATTTCGCTGGGAGCTCCCTCTCCCAAGCCAGCGCCAGCTCCTCTGGGGTCCTGCCAGCCCTCGGCCCGCGGGAGGAGGTGCCGTTGGGTCTGCCATGTGCCTCTGCACCTTCCTTGGCAAAACGGCTCTGCCCTGGGAGCCCCGTCCCATCCCGTCCCGTCCCTCCGTGTGCGCAGCGAGACGGGGCAGCGAAGCCGTGCGGGGTCACTGGAGCCTGGGAGGTGGGACAGGCCAGCTGCTCCTCCACCCTTCAGAGAGGTCATTTGTGTAGGCCTTAAGAAGCCCACGGAGGGCAAACGCAGGCCGTCTTTCTAGATCTCTGCAAGAAGTGCTGAGTAGGCAAATCAGCCATTGATTGCTGTTACTTGCATTGGTCAAAAGACCACTTGAAGAAGTGAGCTCCGCTCCAAAGCACCGTGTGCAGGGCAAGGGCCTCGCTCAGGTACCTGCCTTTTCAGAGTTTGATGCCTTGATCCCCAGACCTATTCAGGAGTATTCATTGTCTTCAAAATACAAACTCTCCAAGAAATACAGTAAGGGCAGTTGAACATTTTTTCCGCTCAAGAAAAAGGAGGCAGAGTGATAGCTTTCATTTTATACTATGTCTGTGGAATAATCTAGGATTTTATATTTATTCTTTTTTTCTTTTCTGTAAGAGGAGTCAAGAAAGCATCATGGAGATCTTCTTCAAGTGCTGACAATCTGTAATAGCCAGATGGCGTAGAGTGGTTACTCGCAGAGGATGAGGTGTGGAAGGATTGGCACATCCCTTCTTATTTCTTGTTGGGTTTTGTTTCACCCCTAGGAAGAAATCCGGGTTTGGCCTGTGAATCCTCTCAGTCTGTCTCTGTTATTTGCTGTTATGCCCATCAAATGACTACATGTTTCTTGCAGTCTTGTTGTCCATAGTTGTGCAATGGTACGCCCATGGTTATTTAAGAAGAATTATCAAGAAGCTGGTTTCTTGGTAGGGAAGTAGCCGTGCCCCGGATGTTTTGAATGGTGCGTTCACTTTCCCTGCAGTTTCTTAGGGGTTATGTCCAGATTTAGGGTAGTGACGTGAAGGGTGTCCATAGAATATTTTTAAATACATGGACATATCACATCCGTGGTGTGTCCCTCCGTAAACAAAGGGCGACGTGGCATTCTTTAGGGCTGTCAATTGCACGTATGTGGCCTTGGCTTTCAGCATGAATCAAAAGCTGTAGGTGATGGGTGGTGTGGGGATGGGGGTCAGGGTGCCTGCCTGGCCGAAAACCAGCGGGAACTAAAGACCAGGTGAGGGCAAAGCGAACACCATGACTTCAGGCAACATCCTGGTTGTGAACTGGGGGACCTTATCCTCAGGGGTTTCTTTATCAGTGGTGTGTCAGCATCACCGCCCTGCTGCCGAAGCCAATCGAGATGAAAGTGGTTCTGGAGCAGGGCTGGAGGCTGAGATGCTCCGTGCGGCTGCAGCGTCGCTGCGGCCCGAAGGCAGCCATGGGAAGGGGGAAGTTCCTGTCACCACTTCTCTCCTTCGGCAGATTAGTATTAGCCTGGTAGCTCCGAATAAGAAATCTCCCTTACAGCTGCTCCATAACTTCCCATAACACCTGAAGGAGGCCAAAAGTACGCAATAATGGTAAAGTTTGGCATCTTAACTTTGGGGTTTGCCTAGTTTTAATCAGCGCAGTTCTTGGTTTACTCAGGGATGGGGCCTGTTGGCAGCGATCACGGTCTCCAGTGGAGATGAAGTTGGCCACCAGTGAATTACTGTTCCTCAGCGATCAAAGAAAAATCTGCGTCTGGGGGGTGTGTGTGGAGGGCGAGAGGGAAGATGGGCCTGAGTTCAAGGCCTTGTGTTTCCTTTTGCTGCGCTATGTGGTCTGCTGCTGAGCCAAGGCTGACCTACTCGGAGTTGGCTCTGGGAAGGCTGGCAGCTTTCCACGTTGTGTCCCTACGAAATGCTCCTGCAGCTGAAAAAAACAAAAAAAAAAAAACAAAAACCAACCAACCAACCAAACCCCCAAATTAATAATTGGGCAGGCTAGGAAAGAGGAGAAAGAAAATTGCCTCAGCAAGGGGAGGTTCCCCATGGGGCTGTGGGGATGCAGACTGGTCTCTTCTGCCACGGACCTTCCCAAGCTCCTGTGCTGCTGCTTTTCTCTGCTTCCACTGCCCAAAGCTCTAATTTTTCTGCCGTGTGAGTATACCAAAGGAACTGCTGAAACAAGGTCCTTCTTTGTGAGGAAATCAAGTATCTCTGCTCTTCCTTGGTCTCAGTGTGAGCCATACGCAGCCAGTAACTTACGCAGCTTCCCTATAGCGTGTTCTGGACCTAATTTTGCCCTGTGTAGTACAAGTTCTCATCCTGTTTCTCCGAAACTAGGATCAGTTCTTTGCATGGACCCCCTCAGGTAAATTTCTGCTCTCGCTTAAGTTACAAACTTCTGTCAGTTGTTTAGCAAATAAAGATAGTCAAGTGGAGGTGTGCAGGGGATTTCATTAGTTGAGAATAAATGTTTTGGCTTGGTTTTTTTCTTCTGTAAGGTCTGTTTGCATGCTGTCCAGAGTAATAGTCTGCTAAAATAGTATGACATTTTTTCTTCATAAAATAATAACTGTGTTCTGTTACATTGAAAACTATGACACATGGTTTCTAATACTGAGACTAAAACAATGTTACCCATTTTCATTGTGCCTCACTTGATTTTGTTTTACTATAATAATCTATGAATTGAGCCTATTTGTTGACTAAATGATAGATCGGTAGCTTGTCCAAGTGTTCTTTTTTTTTTTTAGACATCCCTGCCTGCTGCCTAATGCTGCTTGTGTTACTGAAGGCTTTGTGGGAGGCAAAGAGATGGATCTGAGTGTGAAATGTAGCAACACTAGAATGAGAACTTTACAGAAAGCATAAAACAAGGAGGACAACAGAGACTAATTGTATGAAATTCCTTTTATGCACACGTTCTTGCGTTTGAATAACTAGTATGTATTCAGCCTGCTGGATTATAAGGCTTTGGCTCTGCATGTGTAGCATGAATGCTGCTCTCAAAATAGGAAAGCAACTCTCCCTCCCCCCACACTATTCCGGATTAAAATTGATTTGGTACTGCCTTTTGCTCTTACTGAAATTCTAGTAAACCATATTTAATGGCTGAATAATTAATAATGTTAGGGATATAAACACCAGACTTCTAATAACCCAAGTGTTGGTTTTGCTCCTTGATTGGTAGGTGTAAGAATCATTCACCCCAAACTTGAAAGACTCAAATCCCCTGTCCAGACTTGGGTTTCTACCTGCCAAGATTGTGCTTGCGGAGAGTGACTTTCTCCATAGTGCCTATTTCACTTATACAGTTCCCTTAAGCTTGGAAGCCATCCACCTTCTCAACACCCTCTTCCAAATGCATGCAGAGTCTGAACTGCACTTCAGAGGGCTTCTCTCAGCATGCCAACAAGCCTTAATTTTAAAGGTGGGTCGTAAACACCAAGAACATTTGCCTAAGGAACTGGTATGAGATTACTTTCCACTCATTGTATTAATGCTATCTGGAGTAAGAATAGCACCTATCATCCATACAGTTCCCACAAGTATTTCGTTACAGGTGGGAACCTGCTTAGGTGTTGGGATTTCATACCTTCTTTCTTTAAAAATTGTACTTGGGACTCAATGTTTTCACTTGCTTTCCAGCTCTGCTGTCCCATGACAGTTTCCTATGTGAACTCCGGAAAACAGGGAGGGAAGAGAGTTGGAGGGGAAGAAACTTTGTGTTACATGTCTCTCTTCTAACTCCATCGTACTCAGAAGCGCCTTTCTAAAATAAAATAATGTAGGTAGAGACTTCTCACTTGGAACCCCTGAGGAGCAAACAGAATAAACTTTTATCTTCGTTTCAACCAAGATTCATAAAGCTTTGCCAGTTTTTAGTCAAGGACAAAGAATGTTCCAGCAAAAAAGTACAGTAGTAATCTTAGTGTATTGGGTTCACATGCTGTTGGGTCCAGGAAAGTCCCACAGTACGCACTAGATTGAATTCAGATTAGCAGAAGGCAAATGGTGTCACTACTTTAGCAAGGTTCCCTCTGCCTGTCCCAAGACCCTGGGTGCAAGGCAGGTGTGCTCCAAATTGAGGATAGGCTGTGAAAACCTCTCTTCCCATAGTTTGTCTGGAGTTCTGCATTGATGTCAAGTCTCTTCTCATAACAACAGGATCCAGTACTGCCACCTTCTTTCTCCCATGTTCTAAAAGCTCTCAAGCCTTACACAGCAGGTGCTCAGAGGCCTTACTGAGGAGAGCTAGTGAGCAATGACCGACCGATAGGCTCATAGTCTTGGAAAGACTATGTCCTTATGAGAGCTGCTAAACTTCATGTTCTCCTAGCTAGTAGGAGACTTTTTTTAGGGCATATTTAGACAATAAAGCTTGTACTGCTTGTACTTGTACTGTTCGTACTTGTACTATCCTGTTACCTTCTTTGTTTCTCATTATCTTCCCTTTAGGTTTTGTTTTGGTTTTACTTGCATGTAGCTTTTCATGTGAATATGTACGATGGCATACTTTTCCTGGTCCGTGGAGTAAGCTCTCTTGTCCAGCTGGTGAAAATCCCTGGCTTCTCGTGGTTGACACATTGTGAGCGTGCTGTCAGCTTCTCAGCCCTCCGTTCTGCTTGTTAGGTGATCCATGTTTGGATGCCATCCAGTTGACAAAGACTGTTTCCTTAGTGTGTCTCATTTTGCCTGTCTGCTGTGTTTTCCAGGTGGACCTACTTGAAGGTGCCTGAAAAATCTGTTTGTCCAGCCCAGACATGTTTGTATGAGTTGCCCATTTGTTGCCTGTTTCCTCTCAAAATACTACTGAAAGAAAGGTGACTCCCTCAAGCATAAAATGGGTGAAGAAGAATAGTAATGCAAGTCTAAATCTTCAAAAGACTAGTCTGGGCAGCAAAAAAAAAAAAAGTGTCAAAATAACTATCAGTGCATGTTTTCCCAAGATCCCAAGATACTCTTTCTGTGAAGAGACCCTCATCTTTCTGCCCCCTCAAATTTAGGGAACTCAGATGTTTTTCTCTGATTGAGGCTTGCATGACTTCCCAGTTCTACAGGTGTGACCCGTTCTGGAACAAGGAAATGTGTAGTGTCTTTTCCCCCTCTATGGTTAAACCTATAGAAAACTGTGGAGGAAGCTCAGGCATGCTGTTCCTCTGACAGCCTTCTGCAAATACAAGCTATTAATGACCATTGCCTTTCATGGGCAAAAACAGTACTGGCAATTCCTTTGTGCACTTTATTTAATGGCATAACAAGCAAGCGCATTTGCTATTTTTATTCAAAGGCCCAGACATAAGCCCACATGGCAAAGGGGCTCTGAAATGGCTGCATAGCTAAGTGAAAATACAGCTGCTGTTTAAAACAAAATCTTTTAGTTACGGGTTTTTAAGAGGGTTCAACCAGTGATTGTCTAATCTTTCTAATTGAGCTGTGGTGAGGATTGTCAGGATTCTGCATTAAAAGAGACAGAACGTTCGTCTTGGTCACTGACTTTCTCTGCTGTTTCAGTCAACAATAAGGAGGTAATGCAATAGGGGGGTGGGGGAGAAGGGACTGATTCAGGTTAAAGGTTCAGGTCTTGCCCTTGCAGGAAGCTTCAGGACTATCTGTTCTTACGTGCTGCTTAGTGGCAGGCACACAAAAAAGAGCTGAGCACAGTGACACTGTTGGCCAATGCTAGCTGAGAGAGGCACAGTGTTTGTTTGGGGAATTTTTATAAGCTGCCAAGTCCTTCGATGGTGTTTATTCCTCTTTTCTTCTTCTCCCTTTTCCTTGAAGAGGCTGTCTACTTTGGTATAAAGATGGCTTTCATGGCTTGATCAATAATTTAAAAAAAATTTCAAGGTGGTGTTGATGATTTAAGTCTTTGTTTTTCAAAGCCAAGGATTTATGTTATGGATTATCTTGGGAGGGATGCTGAGCATTTATTTCTCAGTAAATAGTTAAAACTCAGTATGGACATGCTTGGTCTCCAATTCAATTTTGGCTTAAAAAACCCAAAACATAACTTTAGCATATGACAGATGATAGAGGTCCTAAGGAAAAAAATAAATCACTTAACATCATGCTTTCCCTCACCTGGAACCTGGAGTATATATCCAGTAGTAGCACATTTTTGTATATCTTTGCTTGACTAAATTATAAAGTAAACTTACAAAAATCTTCATATTATATCCACCAGAGTGAAGTATTTCTACTTAATGTTTGGACCAGCTGGTGATACTGCTTAGCAGTACAGTCAAGCATTACTCTTACTTAGCTATTTGTCACTTGTTTACCTCTTTTTCCGTTTATATTGGCAAAGTGAAAATCTACAGGCTGACTTCCTCCTTGAAAGGTCTATCCCTTTCAAATGTCAATCGTTGTACATCTAAACACAGCTGGAGAAATCTACCTATTAGTAGAAAAGAACATTACTGTCTGTGGACAGGTGGAGTTGGATGGGTGTCAAGTGCTTTGGGAAATGATGAAGGTAAAGTAATTAAACCACCAACATATAACCACATCTTTCAGCTTCTCCCCCAGCAGTAAAATAGGCTTTCTTTAATTCAGAATTCTGCAGAATTAGTTCTGATTTATGTTGAAATGGTTAACTTGGAATGCAGAACTATCTTCTGATGTCCATGGACAGAGCTGTGATCCTTCTACTTTTACTCAAAACACAGTTAAATTGCACTACAGTGGAAAAAATATTCAGGCTTATCACTTTCTGGAGCTGAAGTTTCAATCAGTATTCCCAGTTTCAAAAGCTGTGTGGTATTAAGGTTGACTTTTGTTGTTGTCAAAATACTTGAAAAGGAAGATGTGCGTGAGGAACAGAACTAGATAGAAAGAAGAAATGGGGAATAATGGAAAATATGAGGTATTGATCAGATGTGAGAAAAATACAACATAATTCTTTTTCCCTAATAAAGGGAAAAAAGAAATTTGAGTCGAGATGAAAAATATTTTTTGAAAGGATCTGCATTTGCTGCACGTGAAAATGAGCCTTTTAAATCACAGAAATCGTGGTTCTGATGTGCCAAGGTAAGATCACTCCACTTCAGCTAGTAATACTACTCTTGAAGTAATAGATTACAAAAGAGTTATTTTCTATGTGTATGAGGAAAAAGCCATTTGACAAGCTCTCTAAATGAAGTCTAATGACAAGTTGCAGGAAGTACAGGGGAAAGTGTAGCTTCCATTGGGCTCATAGTAGTAAATACAATTTTTTCATCTAGAAAATATCTTCTAAAGATTTGGTTTATAAATGCTTATGTAAATGAAGATACATATTAAAACTAGAAATGCTGGCTTAGAATACGTGGTGGCTGTTGGAAGAAGAATAATATTGCGTGGGTTTGTGTATTTGGTCTTTATCTCTAGGCATTTGTCAATATTTAAGAATGAGTTGATTTCAAAACATTGTACTATAGACCATCTCTTCATGTTGGAAATTTGTAAGGTTCAGAGACTGAACTGTGTAAAGATACGTCTCTCAGTGCAACTGAGGGGGTGGGAAGGAATGGGGAAAATGATCGTGTTCAAACACTTCTGTTGAGTTGTATTTTTTTTCATTCTATTAGTAATTTATTAAGTTATTGCTGGTTTTGTTTTGGGGTTTGGGGTTTTTTTGGGCAGGAAACACCAAACACTCAGGTGCTCCCACTCTTTTCTTGTCTTCCCAGCTGCTGTCACTGCAAACTCACTTTTTTTAATGTCTCTGTGGATCCCACGGTGAGGCAGAGCCAGGAACCAGAAATGGCTGAGAAGTGTTTGGATGTGGTTTGTTTGTGTGTTTGTTTATTCTACTTGCTTGTAAGGGTTAGTTTGTGACTGATTTAGCTCTTTGAGTAAGCTCACTGGGTTGACATGTCAGCTGGCCTAAGGGACGTGGTTGCTCTCTGGCAGCCCTGACTTACTCCATGGCAGCTTCAAACAGGCTGTCTCCCCTCAGCCTGCTCTTCCAGCTGGGTGCCTCTGAGACTCTGAAACCACATCCTTTGGAGCAGCCAAAGGTATGGTGGGCATTGCCCTTCTATTGGCCTATCTGCCACTTGAGGGGGTAGGAATGGGCTGAGTGGTTTACTAACCAGGTGTGCTCTGGCAAAAGAATTTCCTCTGGTTCCAGAGACCCATCTTTTTCCCTTTTTTGAGGGCTTCCTGTGCACTTGTCCCACAAGCCAAGTTGTGAGGGTATCTACAGGAGGTGCCTGTGTCCTTCAGTGTGGGTAAGGCTGTTGCAGCCCATGGCAGTCTGAAGGGAATTGTTGAAGCTCAAAGGAGTTCCTTTCCAAGCTTTTCTTTCTGCAGAGGCAGCAAGAGGTGTATTCATTACCTGGGTTTGCCCACTGGAAACTAAGACTGGAACCATCGGTCCCAGCTGAAAACCTGAGAGCTCTTTGTTTGTGACTGGACATTCAAGTTGTCTTGGCTTGGTTTCCCAGAGCTTTGAGAACCTTGTGCTCCTTGTCCACTACCTGACAAGTTTAGAACTTGAGTTCTGTCAGGATGCTCTTCCTTTAAAACACTGTCAAGGCATATATATATGTCTGTGTGTATATATATGTGTGTGTGTGTTTTTTATATGCATACATTCTCATACAAACTACATATCTTTATATACACAAACACATGCATACATGTTTATATACACTCCTGCTCTGTCCAGAGCAGCTTATATCTTACAAAGCTTTTCATTCAAAGTGACTTCTCAATGTTTTCTATTATAAGAAAAGTAATTAATTAGCTAGTGAAGCAAAACAGCCTTGCAGATAAGAGTTCTTAGGCTATGTCTAGGTATAATGACCTAAGAAGATCTGGATACATGGTCTTCATGGAACACTTAGTATGTAGTTCTAGCAGTTGTAACTGTCTGAAGCAGTCAGATAAATTTTGCACATTCATTAGCTTGTGATGTATTTGTTTGAGTATGCTTGTGGTTTCTAGTCACTACTTGATCTTTCAAAGGAAATTGAAATGAAAGTCTAATCCCTTTTTACTGAAAACTTGAAAGCATTTCCTTGTTTCCTTGGTATCATACTTACTTGGTAAAATGAAAAGTCTCTTTTTTACTTTGAAAATGGATGGCTAGTAATGCCTATTAATTTTTTACCATCTCTCTATTTTTTTTTTCCTTTTCACCTCATATTACTTTAAATGGTACCAGTGTCTTCAGACTTGTCATATGCAACTCTTATTTTCCTCGCTTATTAATTGTGTCATCTCTGCCCATGGCTCTGGGGGAGGTGGTGATTAAACCTGGAACTTGATTTAGTACTACCATTTCTCAGGAGAGGAAGGAGTTATGACTTCTTTTTAATCATAACGTTGGGGGGTTGTCTATTTTCAATCTCAAAGTTATTTGGGTTTTTTGAGTGTTCTGTACATTTACTTTGATATGATGCTGATAACAGGATCATCTTCATGGGGTCCTGTCCAGAATAACACTCCCCACACTGGAAGAGATGGTGTTACAGAAGATCATGTATATGGCAAGTAGGAATCCAGAGCATCCTACTGATGAAACTGCTGTCGCTACAGAATGTTGGTGCTGGTGGCATTTTGTGATTCATGTAAGAGACTTTTTTTCCCTAGACCTCGCAGCCTGAGTTTTGTTGACTTGTATCAAAATTGAATGTGGGTTTGTACAAACAAGTCAACTGAAGTAGCCTGTCTGTTGGCATAGCTCTGCTATTCAGCCAGGTGCAAAGTGAAAGTATTAACCTAAAAAGCGGTTGATGTCCAATAACTTCATCCAATATTGTTTCTGTCAATATAGAACTTGGTTTGTCTTTTTTTCCTCACTGCTCCTCTGAGATCTTTTTTCTATCTCCTCAGTGGTGGGAAGTAGGGGTGTGCATATAGTTGAAAATATTATATTTTTCTTATCATTCAGGTTCCTTGAAACTTCTCGTTATAGACTACAAAATGGACTGTCTAGTAAGTCTACATAAAGTTCCCTTAGATGATTCAGTTGACATGGTGAAAGACACATGGGCAAATTTAACAGTGGGTTTGGGTCAGATAAGAAAGGTGATTCTCTGTTCCTTTCCCCATTTGTTGCCTTGTGCTTCTTTATGCCTATTATCAGATCTGCTAGAAGCCCTGCGTGGCTACTTTTAAACCAGTTTTTCTAGTAGTGAAGTTCACCAATTTATTTGTTTTTTCTTTCTTTCTTTTTTTTTTTCCTGTCATCTATAGCATGTTTTACAAACACTTTGTACCTATGCTGGAATAGCTCACTTTAATAAGCATTACATATTTTTGTTATCTGCTTAGCCCTTACATTCTTCTATTCCCTCATAAATCTTGAGGACATAGTAACTTACTGTTAGTTAATCAACATTTATTTTTTCTTCTCTTCTTTTGAAATGTCCTGACAGTAGATCATCTTAGTCTATCTCAAACTTATCTTTTGCCAGCATCCTGTGTGGGAGAGGCTCTTACAAAGAAAGCTATTTTTGCTTTCTCAGCTATTATTATCTAAGTATCAGACTTAATTGCACCTCCCCATTTTTTTTTGCACCAGCTTTTAGGATTTTTCTTATTATTTTGATATGTTTTCCAATCTGATACTCTTTGCTCTTCTAAAGCATTTTTTTTTTCCTATCTGCTGTCACTTATTCTGCTTTCTGTTTCTTTACCCAGGCTTGGATTCACATTTTTCTGGGATATGCTCATTTGGCCTGTGTAACCTCATGAAAATGTTACCATTTAAACATAATGACTCTTTTCTTCCCTGGCTTCCTGTTCCCTTTCCTTGTGAAGTGGTATGTATACCTTCCGCAACTTTCAGACTCAGCTGGGAGCTAAACATGCAGCTTTTAATTTCCTCTCCCTTTTTGAACTGAGGATCTTTTGGACTGGTGGTGTCTTAATCCCTGTTTCTGAAACGTAATGGCATGGTACTAGTTTGGGTAGGATTTCTTCTGTGAGTGTGGTGAACTTGGTTGCCTTACGGCCACTGTCATTTAGCGGTGAGCTAACGCAAACAGTAAACTGGCTTTCCAACATAGTGCAGGGATTCTAAAATACAAGAGCAGGGGGAAAGCTTAGTTTCTTACTTCCAGGTAAAGAACAAACATAGAATGAAAAATGTCCCTTGGCATGTCCTGCTGGGGTTCAAAGGCTAAATTGAAATGTAGGTTCTCCTTTGCCAAGTGAAACTCCTCTTGTGTTTGCTGTGGTATTCCCTTTACTCCCTTCTCTGAACAGAATTGGTTTGACTCTTCCCTCTCTTCCATAGTAACTGTGTGATTCCTTATTTAGTTTGTGGGAATTTCAAGAGCTCTGGTGTTTTCCTGAATTAAAGACACCAGATTCATAGTCATTTCTTCCTCCTGATGCTCCTTCCAACAGCCAAATACAGATTCTTTTGGGGGGTTATTATGTTTTATCTTCCCCTAGGAAAAGACTCTTCCTCATCAGTCTTCATTGCAACTTATTGTTCCTCATATGCAGAGTGCTTCAGTTGACTTCAAATGTGACTCCAGTGCCATTTTACAAACTAAAGGAGTCAGTAAGGCTGGACTGATAACAATGTCCGCTCTCCACTTGTGTATCAGCTGCCCTCCCTTCATTTGGGGAGCATGATTCTCTAAATTCCTTCCTACCAGGTTTCCATTTTGAAATACACTCTGTCCAGAATGACATGGCATCTCTGCAAGCATAAAATTGTTATGAAACACGAACAGAGAACTTGTTATCAAAATACTTTTTTTTTTGTTTGTTTGGGTTTTTTTTGTTTTTTGTTAAGGTCACTGTTGTGAAATGGAATGATTAAGAAGTGTTACTCCAGAAGTAGAGAAAAGGTATTGGAGATTGCTTTTTTCTTTTTCTGCAAAACCGTGTGCTGTCTTGAGACCAAATTACTCAAAAACAAGTTGTAATGAAAATATACTAAAATACTCAGCTTTAGCTTTGTTGTATCAAATACTTGGTAGAACTCCAAAGTGGTAAATAACACAGTGTCCTTGGTTGAGAGGCACAGGACTAATTTTTCTTCTAATGATGGGGAAAATTGAATTTTCAGAAGACTCTAGTGTCTGAATTTGTGAAAATATTGACTTTATAGACAGCCAGGCTCTGTAGGATTCAAGGTTAGTGTTTTCCAGCCTTGCCGGGCGCAGGGACAAGGAGGAGCAAGGCCTGAGCATTTGACCCAAGCTGGCCAACAGGATTATTTCACACCATGAACGTTACATTCAATATCAATTAGAAAATTGATACTGCGTAGCTCTCTCTCCCTTGATGGCAGTGGGTCCAGACAACTCCCTGCGCCGGTGCCAGAGCCCTGAGGCCTTCCCTTCCTCCTGAAGCCATTGCGCTGGCAGTGTCCGCCATTTGCTGTCCCTGCTGGGAGGGCACAGCTTCCTCCTGAAACCATTGCCTGAGGTGTGTAATTCTTGTGTATCTTATATCAGTATTGGGATTAATACTAGTTCTTTAGTATTATTGTTAATTATTTAGTCTTAGTCTATTAAATCTATTTATATTTCAACCCTTGTGTTTCTTTGTGTTCCCCGATTCCCCTTTCCGGGTGGGGAGGGGTCATCGGGTGATAGAATAATTGTCTAAATGGAAATACATTGTTGTCTTTGTAGACATCATGGCAAAGTACTGGTTTTGAGGCAGTGTCTCTAAGAAGTGGGAGATAGCTGAGGGTATCCTGTTATCTTGTGTGGCTTAAGAAGAAAATAAAGGTGCATTTGGTCAAAAGAACAAATCTGGAAAATTACATTTGCTGTGATGTTCTGTGTAAGTGTGAGCAGCATAGCCAAAGGAAATGGTACTGTGCTACTAGCAAAAAGAGATCATAGGGTGAGCATTTTTCATCCATATATGTTGTCTAAATTGTCTTAATGCCAAGCAGAAAAATGGGCAGAGTACAACTTGAGCTTTGATGTAGAAGTCTAGGGACAAATCTGTCATGAAATGAGGCAAGTTGATGGGAAAGGGGAGGGCAAAAAGGGCAGACTCTCAGCTGTGGCAGATTTTTAGTTCCTTCAGGGGGGGTACTAGAAATTATTTAAACACGCAATGACTTGATTTCTAGGTGAAGCCATTAGCTAGTGACACGATTTTCTATATTGTCCATTAGTTAATCATGTTTTCTTTCTGTCACCATTTTTATTGCAATGTGTGGTGTTTAAAATCCAGAAGAAAGCACTGTAACATCTTCACATCTTGTCTGTCTGTGTCAAAGCGATGGTTTACACATGGTGATTCCTGACAGAAGCCAAAACATAGTTCATCTAGACTTGTTTCTACTCCAACAGGACACATCCCTTTGCTGTTGTTACTGTGCTCTCTGGGAACTCAGTGAACTCAGTATACATGTGTGTGTTAAACCCAGATTTGCTTTCAGGGTGTTTTTTGGTTTTGTTTTTTAACAAACTTAAGGCTACAACAATCTAGTTTTCTGATTAAATTTTCAGATCTGACTGTGTTTTTAAGAAGCCCATCAGGTGCTTATATGTAGTGCTGGGTTTTCACTGAACTGTTTGTATGGGATTCCACAAATTCATTTCTCTCTTAGTGCAGATGTCGACCTGAAAGAGTTTACTCTGTTTATAGTTTTATAACAGATTAAGTTTAAAAATTAAAATCAAAATGCAATTGATCATGACAATAATGCAAGTAAGGTAAGAAAATTACTGGACCTTCCAGGATGCTTAATCTCTTGTTCTTTATGGTTTAGTTGAAACCTGTGAAGCATAAAAGGCGGCCCAGATTTGCTCTTCTCCTTCATAATTAGTCAACTTTAAGGTTTTCTTAATTGTTTTGAGACAATCAGATGAACCCTATCTGAGTAAACATGATAGAAGTGTTACCACCAGGCTGTTCGCATGTTGGCTGCTTTCTTTGTAAAGTTCTGAATGCCTCTGCCGTGGTGGAGGCAATACAACATTCCTGCTTCCAGCATCAGGAGTCTAAAGATGGATTTTGCAAATTTGCCTGTGTCTGAAACTATTAGTAGTTCTAGTTGTTCGGTTCAGACATGGAACTTGCTCATTAGAAAAGCTTTATCGTGGATAAATCTGAATGCATTTAAATGTCTGAAAAGAGCAAGGGTTGGGTGGAGTACCATGGGAATTGCCTTGCTGGATGGATAGACAGTCTGTGACAGACCCCAGGAGGATTTGATTGTGCCTTAAAAATGTTAAAAGAAGGTACCTATATTTAGAACCTTAGTTAATCGGGTTCTCTGCCATCATTTATTCCTAAAAAGAAAAGTGAATTCCAAGTCAGTAAATCATTTACTTGATGCCGGTTGTCCACCAAAAGAATTTTGGGTATGACTATGGTTTTGTCAAAATAGAAGTGTGCTAAAAGATACTTAACCAAGGCTATTCAACATCCTGTCTGGGAGCTACTGCTTAAAGTCACGGGAGTTACATAAAGTAGTATGTACAAAATGCAGTGAAGGAGCTGCCCATTTTATTGCACAGCTCTGTCTTTTCTGGGTGGTGACAGCACAAGTGGTTTTTTCGGATGTTCTTGGAGCTGGTGGGCTTTGTCTCTTTGTCACTCCTTTCAGAAGAAACACCTCAAATGCTTTAAAGTAGCTGATGGGAAAGAGGATTGTCCTTGTCTGTGGTTATAACGTCAGGTGCTGGTAGTAAAGGTATTTCCCCTGGGTAGGCAGAAAGTTCCTGGTGTTCCTGGGTAGATCTGTACCATTTAAATTGCTCTCTGGAGCGGGGCAGTTTCCCGTGGGAGTCCTTTTTGCATCTGTGAGGGGCTAAAGTACAGCAAGAGAAATTTTCTTCCCCATAGTTTTCTTCCTTCAGCCTACCTGAAGCAGAGAAGTCGTGGATCCAAAGCTGTCATTAAGCTTCCTAAGAATACTTTTATTAATTGTAATTGACTGTACAGTAGTGTTTGACTGTTTGACAAGAGTAGCAAGGCATGGAGGGCACTTCCTACTATTAGGCTTGAAGTTTTTCTTTTAATGATAAAGTTCTTTGGATTTGGCACGGTCTCTCTGCTGCAAACTTCTCAAGTACAGACAGCGATGACCTGGCAAGCAGCACAGGCTGGTAAGAGGATGTTTCAGCCAAGGAGCTGCCGCCAAGCTCTTCCCTCTTTGCGTAAGCTTTTCTTTAACGGGAATGCAAAGCAGATTGGGTCGTGGTTAAATAATTACTCCTCGATTGAGCGAGCACTGCCCCGAGGAACATGCTGAGGTAAGGAAAGGCCCTCTCGTGCTGCCTAAGAACACGGATGTTGCGCTGAGGCCGTGTGAGCAATCATCACGCTGGTGCTTTCTCATACTTGACTCTACAGAGTTGTGCTGAAAGGAGTTATTAACTTGCATCTTACCTTCAGCACACTGAAAAAGCTATGGCAATCTAGCATAAGGGGCAGTGGTGCACTTTGAACTTTGGATTTTTAGACCCAGGCACTGTCTGTGCCATTGGAGCAGGAATTCTTGGTGTAATTTCAACCGCAAAAAAGATTTGCTGCTTTCCCATCCAAGCAGTGCATGCTTTGTTTAAAGCCAAAGGTGTATCAACTCCTGGGGCCAGCTGTAGGTTTTGTAGATTAATACCTGATGGCCAGGTTCATCTTCTTGGGGCACTAGTGTATTTTTCCTCTCCTTCAGTTGTTCCAGCACACTTCTCACTCAGATGCATATATAGAGCACCCCTGCTGTCTGCACTAGCTTCTGATGGCTCGTGGTAAGATTATTTTCCATTCCTTATGCTGTCAGTGTGTTTGAGCAGAAGCAATAACTCAAGCTTAAGAGACTGTCTGCTTTCTCTGATTTTTGGTGCTGTAATGGCACGTAGCAGCAGTTGCAGAACCAATCATTCGGGATGTGGCAGTGAGGGGGATAGTGCAGATTGAGATGCCCAGCCTAGTCCATCTGCCCTGTGCTGGGAAGTGCCATGGAGAAAGTGTTTAGCCAGGGAATGAAACGCTCTGTAGCCGTGCCATGGGGTGAGCCTGCACAAATAAAGTCACCTTTCTATCAAAGCTGGTTTGAACACCAGCTTGGTGGTTTGGTTCAGAGCTAGCTTGTGAGTCTTAGATGTAACCACCTCCTTTGCACCCTGTCTGTCCTTGCAATAAAGCATGCTCAATGACCATGGGATATCAGGAGAATTTAGCTGCCAAACACGTTCTAAAAAAGAATTAAATCCCTGCAGTTTCTTGCTTTTTAACTAAAATTCGGGCATATGGCCATAGGCATACCTTTGATGCCGGGTGGTCTCCCTGCCAAACCTAAAGCTGGTTCTCAAGAACATCTTACGTGGTTACGCGTTCGATACAGTGCCAGGAAGTTGAACCTTGGCAAAGCTGTGCTGTGCACTGATGGTGAGAACAAGATTATGAAGAATGTTTTAGAGTTGGACAAGCATTGTAGCTGCAGATAGACAACATACGTTTCCTTCTAGGTCTAAGTTACACAGTTTTTTATTCCGCATGTTCCAAAGCAGTCTAAACTAAATTAAAATGTGGATGTTCTAAAAAATAATTTGGATTTGTGCTTGATTTTGCCCAGCACCCAGGTCATAGTAATTGATTTCAGAAGTGTGTGCCTAGGCATTTACTGCTCAGGCTTGAGCCTTTAGGGGGTGGGAGGAGTGCTTCTCCTTCCCCTCTTGCCTGCTGACCTCTGCTTCTGTGGTTGCGTTAAATCCTTTTCCTGTACATTTTGACCTGTGCTATAATCCTATCAGAGAGGGCAATTGCACAGTCAGGGATGAAGTCTTTTCTGGAAAAGTTTTCTTGCCTAAGTCTGCGCATCTGAAACGCTGTTGGCATTTGTTGGTAGAAACTGGCTTCTCTCAGGTGCCTTTTTGCCATAACTCCTCATGCTCTGTGGGTCAAACCACTAGGGTTAGTCTTTTCATGCTACTCAGAGTCCCCGTGGAGAAGTTAAATTACACATAAACTAGGTGGCAGACTATCTAGCTGACATTCACAATCCAAATAGAATTAAAAAAACAAGCAAACAACAATCCCTGGTAACAAACACATCGACTAGATCTATCACTGTCATGACGTTGTAAAGGCAAGTGCATCTAATCTCATGTGTTATCTTTGTCACTGATACCTTTGAGTCACTTAGAACTGATGGAAAATTGGTTTTAAAGTAAAGTAAAAAACAATTTCCTATAAAAGCAACTTCTTGTAGGTTTGTAGAATGAACTCTAGTTCTATCATTTTGAGTGAGGTGGTACATTTTTATTTGTATCTGGAAATTGCCAGAGTTTTTTCAGTAGCCTGGAAAATAGTTTTAAGGAAACTATCATTTTTGTATGGGTTTTAGTGTGTTGGTTTTTATTTTGGTTATAAGAAAAGTTTGTAAGGAGAGGGATTTATTTTTTTTTTCACTATTTAAACTAACTTTGGAGAAGGCAGGCAAAGCTTCAGGAAGGCAAACCGTATTTGAACCTTGAAACAAAAGCAGTGAATATAAAGCTAAATCTAGGTCAGGTATGAGTTAATAATTATAAAAAACAATTTGATAATCCACAGAAAAGTTTGCCTATGGAGAAAATGTACCACAAGTCTAGTAACTCCATGATTACTCCAGGATTTTTTTGTTTTGGTATTAACTCCAAGGATTCTGGAAGAGGGGAGGGTTCTTTTTTTGAGGGTATCTTTTCAGGTTTCTTTCTGTCTTGTATTGTGCATTTTTAGTGGTGTGGCTCCAGCCAGACAGTTTCCATGAGGAATATGATTCATTGGGTAATTTATGACATACTTAGGGATGTGCTTTAGATTTCTTTTCCTGTTTGGGAAGAGGGGCAAGCTGGACGTGGAGATGTTTTGGAAGCCTTGGCTTTTGTTTCTCTGTCACAGTTTGGTTCTGTTTCACGCCTGTGTGTGTGAGGAAGGACTCGTGCATTCTAGAGTTCATGCCCTACCTCTCCTTATCACTTCATATTAACCGGTCTCATAAAAGATGTCACCTCTCCCTGTAAGACTTGCCTTTCCTGTATCCTTGTCCAGTTGCAGATATAGCAGTAACAGTGGGGATCTGTTGGACACGCAGTTCATGTGAGCCAAGGCTGTATGTTTTCTTTCATTGAGAGGCTGGAATGTGATGTGGTGCTGGAAATGCCTGTGAGATAATGTGTCTTTTCCTGAGACAGAGTGGGATGCTTTTCTAAGCCTGTTAAGGATTCATGCAATAGCATTGCTAGTTAAAGATGGTTGCAAAAGCTTGCTGCTGGGTCCAAGGTTCATTTCAAGTTTTGTAGCTAGGCAAACGTACAATATCCTTGTGCTTCACATGGATAACATGCTAACGTGCTTAAAAACCAGAAATAATAATGAAAAGATACCTTCCTTGATCATCAAAAGTTATGCAGACAGATTAGCTTCTGTATGTGAGTGTGCTTCAGTTTTTTTGGTGTGGCTGCATAAAAAGCATTCTGTATGAAGTCCCAATTCAGTGGGACGATTTGCATCCTCAAGAGTTAGCTGAAATTGGATAGAATACAGGGACATCTAGGATTTCCTCAGATCAGGTGAGGATGGTGACATATCACAGAATGTTTTGGGTGTGAAGGGACCGATAGATTATCTAGTCCAAGCCCCTTTTCGTGGGCAGTGACATCTTTCACTAGACCAGGTTGCTCAAAGCACCATCCAACCTGGCCTTGAACATTTGCAATGATGGGGGGCATTCAGAGTTTCTCAGGGCAATTTGTTCAGTGTCTCACCACCCTCAGAGTAAAAACCATAATATTTCTTCCTTATGTCCAGTCTAAATGTACCCTTTTTCCACTTAAAACTATTGTCCCTTGTCCTGTCACTGTAGACCATGGTAAAAGGTCTCTCTCCATCTTTCTTATAAGGCCCCATTAAGTATTGAAAGGAGGGTTGAATTAGTTAAAAAAACCCTGTTTCCCATACCTTTTAATGAGCGGTTCTCTTCTGGATGTTGTCTAATGAAGGTGAGGCCTAAAACAGTAACATGAATATGGCCACGTTCTTAAACTTTTAGTCAGTTAAGTTTGGGGAAAAAAAGAAAAAAAAGGAAAAGTGGAAAAAAAACCCCAAACTGTGCAGTGTTTGACGGGAAGCCAATGTAACTCCCTTGAAACTGGAGTGGCATGCCTGAGTCAGTGAAGAATGAGCTAAGAATCTGGCAGAAGCCTTTTGCACAAAGGAAGGCTGAGAGAGTCTCTCAGGAAGCCTGTACGCTGCTAAATGTGGCATGTTTGAACATGAGACTGACATCATTGTGAGTTCATAGTAGTGAAAGAACAAAGTATCAGCCACAAATTAGACTGACCTAATTTTTAAGTCACTTCTAAAAACTTAATAGCGCGGTGTGTTGCTTGTGCAAGCTGTTTATTTCTACCCCAACCTCTGACTGCTCAATTTAAACTACAAGTTCACCCTCTAGAATGTCGAAGGAGTTGTTCAGGAAGGTGTGTGTGTGTCTTTGAGGGGTGCTGCAGACTTCCTTCCTTGGCTCTTTTTCTGCTCTGACCTCAATCTTCACATAAAGGAAGTAATTAAGGACCACCCATCGTCTACCTTTATCCTTCAGGATCGATTTCCTGGAGGTAAAAACCTCAGGATTGCGTACCAAAACCTAACTCGTTCCTATGGGCTGCACACATGCAGCCTGGAAAGCTGTCTGACAATGATCAGGACACTTGCCAGCAGTATCGACAGGAATTTATGTTTAATCAATAAGTTATTATAAAACTAAACAGTATTGTTTATTGACGTGTCTGTGGTCGTTGACAAATAACTGGTGCTTTTTTCCATCGCTGAATACCTGAGAAATACCAGGGTCTTGCAGTTTGCAGATGATACACTTCTTTCCAAGTATTTTAGTTGGCTCCACACGCACTGAAGTTGACCCGTTCTGTTGATATATTACTTCAGTTATGGCAGAAGTATATTGAGCTTTCCTAGCTTGAGATTATTTTGATGACAGTCAGTGCCTTTCTGGTTGCTTCTTAAAAGACTGTACAAAACAGAGCACCTCTGCAATTTCTGGAGAAATAGCAGATCTTGTTTATGGATTTGTAGGGAGCAGTGCGAACATGTAAGCACACTTCAAACAGGATAATACAAATGCAATTTAAGGGAATACATTTTGATTCTCTTTGCTATTCAAAATCCAGTTAGAACTCCTGTGAGGTTGCTACAAAACATTTATTGTTGACCCTGGTCTTTGACTAAGGCACATATCAGATAATAACAAGAGAATTCACTCCCTCAGTTTGGGAGTGAAAAAGCTTTTTTTTGAAAAGCTTTTGCTTTTCAAAAGTAATAAAAAAATAATTCTGGTCCCTTTTAATTCTTGTAAACTAGATGTAATGGCAGTCGCATTTTGTCTGTTCTTAAGGGAGATTAATGTATTTTGTGGTTATGTCACTCTTCTTCTACTTAAATGGTAATGTTCATAGTGAAGTAAGAGGCAGAGCTGGGGAAGGTAAGTCACCATCTGCTGCCTCCTTCCTTTGTAAAGATATATATGGCTTCTCTTTTCATATAGTTAACATATTAGAAATGTGGCTTTGGCACTGCTGCAGGTGTGGTATAACATCATTCAAATTCAAATAAATACTTGGGATCCTTTGGGAAAGACAAACCAGGACACATTACCTGGATCGTAACTTCTGCTTTTGTTCCTGATCTGAGGCCCTGTTGTTTCCATCTTGTCAATTAAATTAAAATTTGAAAGCAATTGGAATAAGCAGGCCATCAGAATTACCTTTGTGTGTACAAATTGGGTACGAAAATGTGTTCATTTCCCAGTGTGTGAGCTCTCAGGAGTCTTACACCACGGTGAGAGCTTTGGGTCCCAATTATCTGGATCTAGGACTTCATTTATTTATTTTCTGGGCCTCATCTGCAATTCATCCGTCACTCCATGTCATAGCCTGAACCCTTTCCTACTCTGTACAGCCCAGAATGGAAGACCTCTTAACAGGATTACTGCAACTGTTTAATTTCTGGGAGCACCTAACGACTGGAATTATTCCACCACATTCAATGGGAACCATTGTCGTGCATCATCTCTCTCTACGTTTCCTTCTCTACTCCTGCCTCAAGATGGTTGGGCTGTACCATGTTTCTGGACCCTCGGTTTTCTAATACCTGTTCTGTTTCGTTGCCATGTAAATGTCATTTAGGCAGAAAACCAATTAAACTTACCATCTTTACTGAGTAGAACCGAACTTACGCGTGTATAATGTTAATTTTATTTTATTTGGTTTTGTTTGTTTTATTTGACCCAGCATCCCTTCTGAAGATGCTTCCGTCACTATGCAGCACACGCTGCTCACAATATTAATTTTGTTTTGTGCATTTTTAAATTAGTTTGACAGCAGATTTAGTTAGCACGTAGTAGTTTTGGGTTGGTTGTTGTTTTTTTTTAAACTTCTAGTTGTTTCTTTGTGCAGCTGACAGGACATCCATGCAGCGCGATGCAGCTCTGTATTTTCAGACACAAGCAGGAAGAAACAAAGTATTAATGTTGACAGTTTAAAAAAAAAATAAAAAAAAAATAAAAGAAATTCCTTCCAAAGTTTCTCATGCCCTGATGTGAAGGGGTTGAATGTGCGTGTTGCCTTCCGGGAGAACTGGTGTCATTTCCTCAAATGGGTGAAAGACCAGAACATTTTAACCCACAGTGTACCGTACCAGGGAAGCATTTTACATGTTTCTGTCCTTAAAGGAGATTGACTCACTGTGATCTTTAGTCATTCAATTTAATTTAAGAGAAGAGTCATTAAAAAGTCTGTTGCAAGAAATTCACCCCTGCCTTGCCCAGAAGCAATTCTGATTTATTTCCCTAATAAAATTACCATCATTATCCTCTGCCTTTAATCCATCCTGTTTCTTGTATGAAGGCTTCAGATCCACCTTCAGTTTTCATCATACAGTGACCACAAAGCAGTTCAGAGCTGCATTTTTTTATAATTTTTAAAAAATTTTTGGCTCCATATTTGAAAGCCCATATTATTTGAAGGTCTCCCCCTTAAAGTCTCTCACTAGGCAAAAGGCCTTAAACTTAAAGGCTAACTATTTTCTGAAGACTCTGAGGTCCCATCTTAGGGAAGCCTTTCAACGAAGTAACATGGACTGTTACAACTGCTGCGCTTGATGTTTATTTGGCACTACTCTGTAGAGCACTCCTCCTTTTAATCTGTTTCTCAGCAAAAAGTAGACCATGTGAAATACAGAAGTGACCATTCGTATTGGTCCGCAGAGCTGTGGAACACTGCAGTGGGTTTGGGATGTGCGGGTTTGCAGGAGATGGACACCTTGGTGTCATGAAAGGGGTCACCATAATGCAGACTTGTTCTACAAAGAGTAAGGAGATGCTGGAATTTCAACAGCTTGCCGATTTATAAAGTAATTTAGCCCTTTAAGGGCTTCCTTTTTTGTACTTAGTGTCTGTGAATCAAAAGCTAAAATACAGTTGCTGGTGGAGACTGGCACACACGGACTTTGCCAGTTGTCAGAATTGAATGATGAATCTTCACCTTTCATTGTACAAGACCCAACTAGTGCTCACGTTGTTTTCTAAGGATAGGCAGCTGCCCTCTGGTTTTAATTTGGTTTGTGAATTTTACATTACACGTTGTGGCCTTGGATTGGATCTCTTCAGACTTGGATTACATAGATAAATAAAATAATTTTATAACTTATTGTAAATTTTATAAATTTTATGCCAGATACTTCATGTAGGATTAGGTTTTTAGGAAAGGAGAGGGTTAAACTTTTTGGAAAGGAAAGGTAGTTACTGAGATCCTTAGGAGGATGCTGTCAGCTTGACTGTTCGGTCTCTCCCTGGCTTGTAGGTTGCTTGATGCCCCACAACTCTGGAGGTGCAGGAGGAACCTTCTGTGTGACCCGACTGGTTGGGTTTGTTTAGCTGCAGTTGAGGGAAGGCCCTGAGCAAGACGGGGGGGGGGGGGGGGGGGGGGGGGGGGGGGGAAGGCTTAAATTTCTAATTCTGGAAAATAGAAAAAGGTATTTAAATAAGGCCTGGAGGACTTCTCATTTGCCAGAAGTAAGTAAAAAGGCAAGTTTATATCCTTTTGTAATTCACCCTAATTGAAAGGATGTATATTTCTTTTCCTAAAGTCAGCAGAAAAATCCTGGCCTCTTAATGATGAAAGGCTTTTTTTTTATTATTATTTAAAACTTTCTCCTAAGCACAAATAACTGAAGTTTCCACTTTAAACTTGGGTGGCTCATTCATATTTCATTTAATGGTAACCTGGTATCCTCTCTCTCCCTCCTCCTCCTTACCACAGAGTCTAAAAAGGAGGAGGGGAGATATAAAATGTTTCCGAAAATTACAGGAAATGTCTGTTCCTTTAACAGCATTGCCAGGGAATTTCCAAATGTGCTTAATGCTTATGGCTGAACTTGCAGCAGCTCAGTCTTCAATCATGAGTGGATCCTGTTCTGAAAATGTGACACCTCCTTCCTCTATAAACTGTGTTGAAATTAAGTATATGGCTTTGTTTCCCATCTGTTCTTCAGCAGAATTAATTGTGCCCAATGGTGAAATGAGGGCTCTTGGGGGCTGCTTTAAACTCCTGATTTGCTTCTATTCATTAAAGTGGGGAAACATTTCCTGAAGTGGTAGCTAACTTATATATAAGGACTTTGGGAGGCATGGGTGGCAAATAGTAGTGAATGGGAGACTACTCAGTCTAAAAGACTACCTTTCAGAGAGACTTCAGAAACTGCGTGAAGCTCAAAGGAACAATAAAGGGAGATGCTTTTTGTCCCAGTACTTTTGTTCCTTGGACTTCCCAATAGGTGGTCTCTGATCATAGGGTCTTGTCTCTTGGCACAGAGACACGCTAACCAGTGTTAAGCACTAGGTTAGTTTTAATTTCCAGGATGGAATTGGAAAAGGGGGTGGCGACAAGTAGGATGAGTAGGGGGAGCTTTCTCTTCGTTCTCCTTTGCTGTCTGCTGCTGGACTAGGGCAAGGAGCAAGGGAGATCTGCCAGGCCTCTTCCTGAGCCTCCAAAGGGTCTCTGGCTGGAGCAGGCAGAGGGAGACACGGACCTGGCACAGTCTTCAGTAGGTCTTCTCCATCTCCCTGCCCTGCTGCTCTCCTGCAGGTACGCTGATATGGTATTGGTGGATAAGTGAGAGGATCTCCAGCCTAGGACCAGCCAGGGACAAGCACACAGGTCCCAGTCAAGGTGTCTACTCCAGTGAACAGCACGTGTTCTGGGTAGCCAACTCGTTAATTATCTGTCCGAAGGGCTCCAGCCCCATGGTCTACTGTTGCCGTTTGCAAGGCTTTTGGAGCAGTTGCCTAAAGACAGAGGGGTGATTCTTGTAGCTCCTCTCCTTGCGAGATGACGTGGGTTTTGAATCTGTTCACCAACTCTTGTGATGTGCTCAGCCCTCTGCTGAGTGGTGGCTGCAGACCTGTGCTGCTGCGGGGGCTCTTCATGGTTGTCTTAGCATTTACTACGTGATTTGGTGCCAGTCCTGGATTTCGTAGTATGGCAGCACTTGGCAATAATTTATTATCCTGATTTATGTTACAGTGATTAAGTGGAGCTGTCATCTCTTGATAGGGGTGATTTGAATCTTGTTTTTAGCTGCCCAGGAAATAGTTTGGAATTGACACTGATATGTTTATTTTTACTTCCTCATCTAAAGGTTATAATTTAATTTGTTCTCGTAGGAACAGCAGGTGCTTTATATGGCTATGACTATACCTAATGGTTGGTGACGCCAGTGTTACTGGTTCCCAGTGTTGGCTTTTTTAGCACGTGGTGAGGTGGGATTAATTACCTGAGATGTTCTGTTTTGTTACTCTTTATCCATGGTGTAATCAGACTGACTTAGGCAGTCTCCTATATTAATGGATACTGAACAAGAGTTTGTGAATTTGCTTGAATTCATGCAAATGCATCACCTGTGAATGCTAGTTACAGATGAGTTTTCTAGGAGGGATATGTGTCAAATTCTTTGGATGGCTATTGTTGGTTGAGTTTTTTTGTTGGTTGTTTTTTGAAGTATCTCTAACTTTTTCCCTTTTTTCTTTTTAAAGAAACTAGAGAGATTTGCTGTGGGTTTTGTTGTTGGGTTTTTTCTTTTAGAAAAATCAATATAACAATTTTCTCCTTTAGACCCTTTCCATTTGAATGAATGCTAACATTTATAGATCTCTTCTTATCTAGGTTTTCATATATTTGGGAGAATTTGACAGCAAATGACTACACTGAAAATGTGAAATCCATTGGGGGGGTTGTTGGTTTTGGTTTTTTTCACTGGTAATAAGGATTTCTGTTTTTTTAATTTTCCTATGTTTAGGTATTTCCCTCTGCTGGCCTTTGTATGTGGACCACCTTGTGTCATCTTGTTCAGCCCATTTAGATTTTGACTGCAATGTAGGTGAGTAATTGCTTTTGATGTGAAGCAATAATGAATTCTCGTAAAAGTACTCTAGAATTTTCAGTTGCTTTGAGTTGGAAATGATACAGGGTGAATAATCTTTTAAAAATCCATTGAAACTTCCTGGCTGCCTTGTGTCCCAGGCAATAAGAAGCTAAAAATTATATATTTCACAGCATTTGTTTGGAGTGGATTAGGGAAGCTTTCCTTCTAGGTGTCACAACTATATGCTGTGAACCTACGATGAAAAAGTATTTTGAAATGGAAAGAGCTTCTTGCTTGTATGGGTGGAGAGGGGAGTCCCCAAATAAAGTCTCTGAGCTGTTGACTAGAGTGATGTAACCTATCAACAGCATGTTTTAACACTTCTCATGAGCTCACATTCTATCAGTCAGATTTCCCTGCTATAGCATGTCATAAATGTTTATTATTCCACAGTGAATGTCAAAGGGGTTGGCTTCTTGGTAAATGCAAGTGATGATAATCAGGCTCGTTGCTCAGAGTTGGTATAGGTGCATGAATAATATTTGCAAGAATATTGCAATATTTGAGGGCTGTGTTGAGTAGTGGTAGTTTGGTGATTTGTTTTGGTTTGGTGTTTTTTAAGTAGTAGAAAGGACTGTATTATTTCAAATTTGTATAAAAAACAATATCTTACTACTACCTGAATGGAAGGTCCATCATCTTGCTTAGCCCAGCTATCTTACAATGCTGGTGGTAAAAATGTTACTCGATAGTAAATTTAGTAGTAGAAACAGTGTGAGCTTAAAAATCTAAACTGGAGGTATTTTATACAGCTTGTTCTTGGGAAGTTTTCCTTTCTGATTCTGTATCTCTGTGCCTTGGTTCTTACAGTGAAATGAGGTGACTTTTCTTTAGAACCAGTAATCAAAACTAAGTAATTAGTCAAGTAGGATGAAGGGGTATAGAGCAATGAACAGAAAATTCTCCATGTATTTTTTTCCTATGGACTATACTGTCCTTTTTCATGAATGTAAACTGTGCAATCTGAAATGTGCGAGGCTGCTGTTTCTACAAGGAAGATAAAATTAACACTACTCCATTTTGACTGCATATGTAGATCTAAAGTACAGATGTGCTGAAAGTAGGAGAGGAGGGAGCAGCCATTCTGATCATATGGATAAGCAGAGGAAAGCAGAATGAAATTCTTAAAACTGCTTCTCATTTATGAACATGGTGCATAAGTGACATTTGGAAAAAGAAAAGAAAAGTCTGTGTGTACCTATTTGTGACTTTGAAAACAGCTGATGTGCCAACAGTGGCATGTGCCCAAAACAATTTTTATTTCTGTCTTTCTGAGGCTGGGAGGGAGTGCCGTGGCTGTCATAGATGTTGGGAGGGGAAAAAACATCTTGCAGGAGTGGGAATTCACCCTGTGATCCCTTAGATCAGGAGTTCCTCTGATGCAGGAGTTTGTGTGTGTTTGCTGGGTATCACAGATGGCTGTGGGGGCAAGGACTGGTGCTGGGGGTGTTGGCACTGGCTATTGAACCAGCTCAGCTCCCAGATCAGTAACACTGAAGCCAAGTACTCCTTTGAAAACAGCTGATGTGCCAACAGTGGCATGTGTCCTGCAGTTTAGGATCTCCTACCTCTGTGTTTTGATTCAGATTTTTGGGGTTTTTTGTTTTTGTTTTTTTTTAATGCTGGTGCCCATCCTGAGAGACATGAAAGGGAATTTGACCATAGGAGAGGATAGAGATCTTCTCATATGTGTGTGCATTTGCCTCTAGAAAGTAGAAAAATACACAGCTTTAAAAATCAACTCTTTCAGAAGTCTCGGGCTGGATCTGCAAAACCTGCCCTTCAGGACCTTCAGATGCTGTAAAGTACTGTTGTTGGAGTTTTGCCCTGCCATGCAGCGTGACGTAAGTGGGAGCGCTCCTGGAGGCACCTGCCAAAGCAGGCAGCAGTGACGTGGGGAGCAAAGCTGTGGAGCGTTAATGACACCAAGGTTCAACTTCAAGGTTCTCTTCTTAGGTGAGGTAGAAGCCTTTCAGAGATGGTAGCGAGGCTCCTAGAAGCGCTTTGCTACTTCCTTAACCAAGGCAAAATCAGAGCGTCATTCCGAGAGCTTTTTAAAATTTAATTTTCTTACATCTGCCTCTTTAAAAATCATTGCTATCACAGCAGCCAAAGCCTGAGATAATTCAAACGAGCGTGCTGCTGTGATGTAAGGGAATTGTTTGGAGTTGAAGTGGTAGAAGTGGAAATTAGGAGTGCATACAAAATGGGAGTTATTTTGACTGAAGTATCAAACACACAACTGAAGTGCCAAGTTTCCAGTTCTGTGGTTGTCAGCTTCACGCCATCTGACCCATTTGGGTTGGGGACAGGAATCCCTCAGGCAAAGATGGATTTTGTAGTTCTGTGGCAGCATTACATGTGCATATTAGAATCAAGGAATTATAGAATGGTTTGGGTTGGAAGGGACCCTAAAGACCATCCAGTTCCAACCCCCCTGCCCTGGGCAGGGACACCTCCCACCAGAGCAGGTTGCTCAAAGCCCCATTAAGACTGATCTAGAACGTCTCCAGGGATGGGGCAGCCATAACTTCTCTGGGCAACCTGTTCCAGGGTCTCACCACCCTCACAGTGAAAATGTCTCCCTGAAATATTAGAGATTCGCTGTGGGTTGTATGGAAGACAGTAGGGGGTTTGTTGTTTGGGCTCTTTAAACAACATGAGGAAACAGTAAAGATTCTGGGCAAGTGTAGAACATTTCTTTTTAGTTCTACAGTGAATTAAAAGCTTTCTACTCTTCTTTAAAAGAAGAGGTAACAAGCAGTGCCACATGTTGCAAGCCCATCTACAGGGAGGAAGAAGCCGTGCCAGTAATACCAGTGCGTACACAAGTGACCTCATGCCATATTCTCATAGCTTGATTGCGGATCAATTTTTGGTAATCCTGATTTCAGTGTGGGACATCCTGTGACTAAGATGGTTTCCTAGCTTGAAGATCAGTGATGTAATGGCCTGTTTAGGGCAAAGTATTATATTGCATCATTTCATGAGACACTACGGTGTCAGTTCATACCATGATGATCTAAGTCACAAGTAGAGCAGCAGAAAGAGAACATGCAGGAAATTGAATTTTAGCTTTTTAAAAACTACAATTAGAAATCAAACAGATATATTTCAACACCTCATAGTAGCTGAATGATAAGAGCAGTGACCAGGAAGGGGAGGAGAACTGTAGTGTTTACCTAAAGCAGGAGGCTGCCAGTTGCTCTAGTTTAGATAGGTCCCAAGGAAGAGTCCCAAAGTCTGATAGTACCAGGAACAGAAAGAATTAAACCAAAACAGAAACCTGTAGTTGATAAAAATGTTGTTCCTGCCCAATGAATCTGTTCCTGCCAAAATAGGATTTCAGTCACAATAACTTGAGGTGACATTACTGTTAAGTTTATTACTTTCAAGCCACGAGTAGAATGCTTTCAAAAACGTAACACATAGCTATACGTTAAAGTAATAGTGTTATTTAAAAAGGATTCTTGACTCTTATCCCACTTGCCTTTATGTTCTTTACGTGCTCTTTACCCAGTCACCATATGTAAGTGGTTGGAGTTCTTTTTTAGAGCCTTCTCAAACAAGCTTCTATCCGACAAGAGTGAGAGCTGAGACAGCAAGCAGTAAGCATTTAGAAGATAAGAAATGTACCCAAACTGAAAGTTGCAAATTAAAGATTAAATATTTTTAACAGCCTCCATTTTAGAGCTCTGTAGTTTCTCAGCTACTTTATTTTCCTGTGATTGCTTGGACTTTAAGTCAGCAATTTACCCATCAAAACAAACTGTCTAGTTCACGAACAAACTGTCTAGCTCACAAAAGACCTGGAGCCAATTCCCACTAGAGCCAGTGGAAAAGTTTTCATTGAGTTCGGTGGGTTTGGTATCTGCCAGCCTCTGATACAAATAAAAGAGAATCAAAGTTCATGACAGGACACATTAAGAGAAACAATAAAAAGTGCAGAATACTCTTTTCTCTCTGAAAAAGAATGGACACGACTCTGAAGTTTCACTTTCCCCCCGTCCTTGCGTAATGGCAGAGACTCTTGATAAGTGCCAGCCTGTCTGCTGAGAGCCTGAGGCCAGGATGTGACCAGTGCTCTTTCAGGGGGAACACACCTGACAACCAGGTAGCAAAGACAGGGGGGTTCAATCGGTTTAATTAAGTCTTGGTATGGTATTTTTTCCAATAAATGTTGTAGTTTAGAGCAATATGCATTTCACTGCTATATGCTTGCCTTTCTCTAGGCAAGCTTAAAACCACTGCCTCTATAGCAGCAGGGTCAGAGCAAATAGAAAGTCCATTTTGTCAACCTAATGGCTGTTTGTGTGAAGCCTGGTGGTTTTCTTGTATTGCTACATGAAAATCTCAAGAAACAAATTTCTTTCAGTTTTCTTTCTTGGGTTGTTAAAGTGAAGCTTGTGCTTTTTTTTTTTTTTTCAGCATTTAATTTATTAGATTTGTATAATATATCTAACGAGTAAAATATCTGCAGACCTGGGGTTTCCCATTGCTAAACACAACTGACCTATTGCTGTAACAAGACCTCTAATAAACTATCTATAAGTAGAATTTGTGAATTCACTTGCAATTAAGATAAATAACAAACATTTCAAACTGAAGCAGCAAGTCAACACTGTAAGTAAAATGTGAATTTTCCAGCTGAACCCTGTGAAACTGAGGATGTAAGATTATTTTTTTAAAAAATATATAAAGCCTTCATGCCCATATGCACCTGTATGTGCATGTAGCCTCATAACTTGCTTCTGTTTCCAAATGCTTCACTTCCTCAAGAGTGCCAGTCAAATGGATTTTTATTTTCTTCCTCTGGACGCTTCAGTTTTGTGACAGTTGTGCTACTTTGCTTTGTCCCAGCCAGAGGTGGAGGGGCTGCTTGGGTCACGGGTGGGTGGCACGGGACTGAGCTGACCTAAGACTCTCTTGAAGGCAGGCTTTGCTTTCTGCAAGAGGTGTTGCATAGTTTGATGATCTAAAATTGCTTCCCCGAAAAGGAAAAGGGAATGTGATGGTGTGAGACATGCAAACGCGGAGAGAAATGTGATTTCTTGCTGAGCTGGCTTTACCCTGCACCAGTTTGAGCCCAGATTGCTCATTTCCAAGCAGTCTGCTGTTCTAATGAGATGAGAAACTGTGAGGCTTGTCCTTAGTCATGGACAGGCTCTAACTTGTGAGCTCTGCCACCTTGGTTGAAGAAGTCACCACCCTCAGCTGTCTCTTCCCACCAGAGCTGATCACTGAGGCAGCTCAACGTGTAGCTTGTATTTCCTCCAGAGTTGTTGTTTGCACCCTTCTGTAGATGGCTGTCTCTGTAAAAATCCATGGATGCCCTAAGAGACCAAAGTTTTGAGCTGTGGGAGCAAAGCAAGTTGACCTGGTTTTTGTGTTGGATCTGTAGCTGCAGCACTAGATGCGCTAAAGTGCAGCCAAATCACAGAATCACAGAATGAGATGGGCTTGGAAGGGACCTCTGGAGATGTAGTCCAACTGCTCTACCAAAGCAAGTCCACCTGGGGTGGTTCCTTTCTGAGGACTGTTCCTCCAGGGACTTTTTCCATCAAAGTGTATTTTGGGAGACTGAAAGCCTGAGGGCGGCTGTGAGGCAGTAACACAAATAGGTGGTGGAACATGTCAGGTGTTTTTACTGGTCTGGGGCTGCCACCACTTGGGCTGATGGGGTTTGGATGCTGTCAGGATCTAATTTTACAAAAGTTCAGGCATTGTTTATTGTGTGTGAAAAGTGTAATGTACCCCACGTAACTGTCCCAACCTGCCCCAGAGACCGTGCTCGCTGCTTTACCTCTCGGTGGTGTGTTCACGAGGCCTCTGTTCCGTGTCTGGTGATGAATTCAAATGAAATCCTTGCGTCCTGATGTAGCATCTTGTTCTTCTGGTTTCTCTTCAACCATGTATAGATGGAAGTTTTGTCCTTTCGTTTGTACAGTTTCAGTTCCTGGACTCGCAGTGCTGGTTTTTGAAGTATTTTCCAAGGCATTAAACTTTAAAAATGTATCTTTAACTAATTCTACAGCGTCTTAGCAAGCAAGTGAAGTGCTGAAACGCATCTAATTAGTTTGGCTGTTGAGAGGAATACCACGATTCAGGGCAGTATCTCTTCATTATATTCTAACAAAGTCTTGTGGGGAGGCAAAGCAACAAAAGCCATTAAGAGAGGGTACATTGTCTGAAATAGAAGTTAATTGTCCAGGTGAGACCATTGGAATAGATTCAGAGACTCAATTGCAGAGTTGCAGATACTCTTCCTAGGTGTTTGGCAGAGAGGGGAACTTCTCAGGAGTGTATTTATTGTATCACACTGACCACTCTGCAGTTAGCAGAGTTAGCACGTTTAATGTTTTGTTCTGCAAGCTTTCATGGCCTTATCTGGTTTGGTTTTGTTTTGTTTTTTATCTTCCTCTTCATACAGGCTCTTAGTCCAGTGTAAAGCTGATGGGTGAGAGCAAAGGTAAAGAATGATGTAATGCAGCGGCAGCCAGAAAGCATCTTTTGTTTGAGTTGTGGAATGGCGACTCCATAGTCATCTCCCGATGATTCAGATGTGAGGGGCTGCTTTGTGGGACCAACCCTTTGTAACGGCACATCAACTGGAAGCAGGAGGAGACATTCGGTTGAAGAGTTCTTTCTGAAAATGGGTTTAACTTTTCTTTTGCCAGTCACTACCAGCATGACCTCATACACTTCTAGTACAATGGTGTGGCTAAGCCTTTGAGTACACAGCCATTACATCATCGCAGCAAATTAGCGAAGGGAGGTGGTGAAAGAGGCCTTATTGTTGTCATGGCCGATGAGATGATCAGGACTCAACTCATTGTCGCCGAGAAGTTGGTGGCTTTGCTGGAGAGTGGTACGGAAAAATTGCTGCTGATTGATAGCCGCCCCTTTGTGGAATACAATACGTCCCACATCCTGGATGCCATCAACATCAACTGCTCCAAGCTGATGAAGCGGAGGCTGCAGCAGGACAAAGTCTTGATTACAGAGCTCATTCAGCATTCAGCCAAACACAAGGTAGGGGTCGTTCTCCTCTTATACCTTGCGTTTGTTTAAGAGAGTATTTTCCCTCGGGTATTTTGTTTTTAAAATAAATAAATAAATCAGTCAGGAGACCAAGTTTTGCCAAGCTCTTACCTGATTTAAGAGGCTATTGGTTACTGCTGAGTTTATCTTGGGGATTCTTTGTAGCCTGATCTCCCCTAAGTGGCAAAGTAATGGGGAGGGATTTAGAAACTACTCAGAAAGAATGCTCCCAGGGTTCTTGTATGTCTTGCAAAGCACAGTCCCTTAAATGTATGTAATTAAGGAAGGAAACATTCTCTTTCTAAACTTCGAAGGATTCTTTGGGGTCTGTGGTGGCAGGGATTGCTCAGCAAGTGGTCCTGCAGTTTGCAAAAAACTGTAGCTCTGTCAATCCTGGCTCCTACTTACTGTTTAAAATACTTTTCCTGTGAGTAGTTTGATGGGTTTTTGGTTGGTGTTTTTTTGTAAATAGTGTTACTAGTGAAAAGAAAATAGCTAAGCTTATTTCAACTTAATGTGTATCTATGCGTGTTTTGTTTTTTATTCCATTGGTACTTGTTTCAAATATTTTGGTTACAAGAGTAATCTATTACATTCTTGCTTTGACGTGTTAAAAACTGAAGCCTTTTATTATTATTATTATTACTATCTAGAGCATATTTTATACATAAAGTTGCATTGATGGCTAAAAAGTTTGTGATTTTAGGCAGTTTGAGGTCTCTGCTGTTTATACAAAAAAAAAAACAACCCAGAAGCAGAAACTGAGGTAGAGATTTCTTTTAAAAATCTTAGTTTTTAAACATACCAACCAACCTGGCTGAAGGTAAAGCATTTTACAAGTGATACAAAATTACCTAATGGTAGAAATTTGCTTCAGTTTGGAGCAAATAATCAAATTACAAACTCTGAAATGAATTAAATTGGATCAGGCAACTAAGTGTAAAAATTAAAAGAGTTTTACATACAGCATGAGAAATCTGTTTCTCTGAACTGCTGCATAGCATGTATGTGGGAACCCTGATACAGGTGATAACGGGGTGCTTTTAATCATCTTCCTCTTTCCTATCTTATTCTGAACTACTTGTGTTTCAGATTGAAATTGATTGCAAGCAGGAAGTGGTGGTGTATGACCAAAGCTCTAAAGATGTGACCTCTCTGTCATCTGAGTGCTTTCTTACTGTGCTCCTGGGCAAACTGGAGAAGAATTTCAGCTCTGTGTATCTGCTTTCAGGTATGAAGAACCAAGAAAAAAAACCAAACAAACAATATGTATAATGCTCAGAAATTGCATCTTACAGGGGATACATTACACCATCAGTGCTATGTAAATGGAAATGGATTAATACAGGCATTTTTAGATGCATATATCTGCTATTCTGCTATTTTAGGGTCAAAAATCGTAAAAGAAATGTCCTTCCCTGGTCTCCTAAATTTTTTACGTGCTAGGAGGAAATTCTTTCTTTGGTAATTAATACAATAAGAACAAGAGAAATTATCTCCCAGAGTTATGGAGATTATTTTTTATGACTTTTTAAACTGAAGCTCCTTAAGTGGTAGCACTCTATTTAGGTCTTCTCCCTCATGCCCATATTATTTTTTTTTCTCCTTTTTTTTTTTAAAAAAAAAAAAAATCCCAGGTCAAAGCATCTATAGAAATTCAAGTCCTTATTGTACAGGATGTGTTGGTGTTAATGTAACATGTGCTTGCGTTGTTATTTCTGTCATGGAACAGTAGACCTAGTGTTCACAAGAAGGAACAAGAAGGGGCATGAAGTAGATCCAGGGCTGAAAGAAGAGGGGCTGATGAATACAAGTAGGAAATCCATTGCAGTGACTTTACCAGTGATCTAATGACGTGTACACAAAATGTGAAAACTACAGTCAGAGACTGAATAATGATGAGGAAAAGAGAAAGGACTCCAGAGAGATGCTTCCTCTGAGCAAGAAGGTTTCACTGAGGCTTGTAGTGACTTCAGATGAAAGTGACAGGGAGGTGGTTGTGTCACTGAGAGAACTTTTCCCAAGCTATTTTGACAGTGGCTACAGAGAAAATGAATAAATTCTGCAATTGGACAGGTGTGTTTGGTGTTCATGTGAGCTGTACTTATGGAAAACTTATGAGAGTTTTGCTGTAGCTATTTTTGGTGCTTCTGTTTTCTGTGCTGTCTTGGAAGGAAATACACCTGTTGGTTTTGGATTACAATATTAGATTAATTCTTCTTCCATATGAGCCACCAAGTAATTGTGTGGTGTCTAGGCACAGTAAATGCTTAATGTAAGATTGCTGAAATATGTGGTTAATGCTCCCTTAAATTTAAAACTGTTATTTAAAAATAGGCCAGTCTAGAAGCAGTTTGTGCCTCTTAAGGAGTCCTTTTATTGTTTGAATACCCAACTCTGCTCATCTGTTCTGATGTTTTTTGAATAACCAGAAGTGTAATGCAGCTCCATGCAGCGATACAGACTATTAGCAACTTCATTTCTGGAGTGGAAAGAGACACAGCCACCTAATAACTAAGAATTAGACCTCGTGGCAGGGAGCAGTGGGAGGGATCCTTGATAAGGTCAAGCAAAGTAGAGTACCACAAAACTTCCTTTCCTTCTACTGTCCCTCAATTGATTAGTCAAGTGAGACATGGCTTTGATCTTCTCTTTCCTCTGCTGGACCTCATGAAGGAGGTGGTCAGAGTGTCTCCATCTTCAGACTTGCCCGTGGCTCCTGTAGGAATGGACATTGCCAGGAAGGGAGTGTTCCCCAGCTCCCCAGTGCATAGTCTGGACAAACACCAGTTGCGTGTATCTTCATGATGCTATGAGAAATGCCTTTGTTTTGGTTTGTTTTAAATTGTATTTATTTTTGGCATGTGATAGTTGTTTTTTCAAGCTGAAAATTAAACGTAAACCACATCCAAGATACCAGTGTGGGCTGCTTAGCTGAGGTGAACTTAGCTATGTGCAGCTGGTAAGTATTAGTTTGGGTGTTAAAGGGATAGAAAGGGAATCTAACATGTTAAAACTCTCCTTACATAGAAAGGAAGATTTTTGTTCTGCCATGTCAAATGCATTTCTCTTAGCAAAGATTAGATTTGAGAATTTCATCTCATTTTTGGTTAAATAGATAGTGATAGGGATGTTCATGAAGGTAGAAACAACTGATGGCTTTAAAACCGGTAGTAGGGGAGTATAAGAACAAAAGGGAACTGGAAGGAAAGTGTTTACTACTGATCTTGCAGGTAAGGGATTATTTCAGGAAATACACCCCACTAAGATGACTTGGTAGTAAAGTAATAAACTTCAACTCTCCTCCTTCAGCTCTCAAGTATTTCCTTCTCTTATAATGAGTTTACTCTGATTTTAACCCTTACATAAGAAATCACGTCTCACAGTCCTGTTGTTTTGTTGTTGTAAAAAGTGAGCTACTTAACAAACACACACACACACACAAGAAACCTTTAGGGATATGGGGGAAGGAGAAGGTGCTATATTTGGTCTTGTGGAAAGTTCCTTGGCGATTATTGATACATGGCTCTAGGAAGTGAGATAAAATGTGTTGTCTCAGCAAACTGATGACGAACGCTCGTAAACGTTTATGGCCTATAATGAGCGTAGGGGTCAGTGAACTGTGTAAAAAAGAATAACCTTTGGACTTGAGTTTTCCCTATGCCACTCAATCTGGCTTATTTAAAATAGTGACCTTAAATAAACATTTTGGGGTATGAAAATATTTTTTTGTTGGGATAGAACAAGGAGCAATTTAAAAAATATCTGAAATTCCTGCATCTGTTCTTCCTCCCTCCCCCCATTACTGAGCACTCGGGGAGGTGTTTTTTTATTTAGCTTGTGTGTACCCTGGAGGTTGTTTTTCATTGACGTAACTAATGTAAAGACCTCAAAGGAACTCTTACCAATTAATTAAAGCTCTTGATCTAACCTCTTAAAAATATTTATAATCTGGTGAGGAATGTTCTCAGGAATTTAAATATTTCTTTTGGCTCTTAATTTTTAACAGTGCACAAAGTGCTGAAACGTGGGTACTGAAGGCTTAACCCCACTCCCACCACTGCATTTACTCTGCTGAGTTAAATAAAATTTAAACACAGGGATGTGACTTGTCTCCTTCTCTTCCCAGATTTTGAGAACTGGATTTGCTTTTATGGAGTCTTATTTTTCCTAGTTACAGAATTTTTATGATGTTTCTGCTTGCTCTGCAGAAACAGTTGAGAGAGTATTTCTTGCTTGATGAATTAGCATTATTAAGGTGGTAAATGCCAAGAGTCTTGCTTAAATTCTCTTCCACTTTGCCAATGGAAATGGCTCATGTTCTACTTTCCTAAAACACTTGCTCTTCCCTACTTCTCTTAACTCTGGCTTACTCTTACTCGTACTAGCAGAGATGTCTTCATGATGGTTACCTTTCAGATGCTGCCTGTGATGAAAATGAAGCAGAGCTTTTTATTTTTGGGGAGATGGGAGGGTGTTTTGGGATTTTTTTTTGTCCTAAAGACTCTTGCTAAACAGGAGGATTGATGAAAAAAACAGAAATGCCTACCTTTCTGTATTTCTAACCTGACATTAAAAATTGTAATAGCCTAACACAGAAACACTATTGGCTCTGAAACCAAAAGCAGGAATTCTTGTACTTGGGTGGATGTGGAGCAATGGTAAATATCCAAGAAAGAGTAGCCAAACTTCAGAGTACTGTAATGCAGGATCATAGAAGGAGTTTCCCTAAACTCCCTCTAAGAATTTTTAGTGCTGCAAGACCAGAGTGTGTTTTGCTAGCAAACCGTGAAGGACGTATTTTTCTGTCACTGAATTGCCACTTGGCCTCGATTTACTGCAGCGTTCGGTGCCACTGAGAACAACCTGCATGGAAAACTTACCCTAATGTACTGGTTTATAAAGCGTGCGGGCAGAAGTGGGGTTAAACACACTTGGAAGCCTTTTGTGAGCTTCTAGAATTGGCTTGTACCGTGTTACCCTCCGGTGCCTGTATGCTGGGGAGTAGATCTGTACAGATTGTATTCCTCTGGAGTCGTGCCTGTCGTTAAACAGCATCCTCCTGATCTGTAAATGTAATCAGCGTTCTCTTAGAGAAAGCTGTATGCTTTGTGTTGCTTCACACTAGGAGGAGAAGCTGCCATCCTTCCAGGATGACTTGAAGACTACTGGGAAAGAACGACTGGTCTCATGCCCAAGTCTCAAAGAGGGTTCCATAAGCTTCTATGGGCTACTTTCTATACATGTTATCTGTATAATTCAGGGAATCACTAGCAGAGGATTACAGATTTTCTAGGTGCCCAGGGTGAAGCCTGCATCTGAATTGAGCACCGAGGTGGGGAGGTGTGTGTCTCCCTCCCACAGCTGGGGTCAGACTGTGGGTACAGCCACCGCGTTCAAAAGTGGTGTTGACAGGAAATTCAGGCTGTAGGTGGTGAATTGCCTACTTGTTTCCCTTCTGCCTATGAGGAACGTCAGAAATAGGATGATTTAATGGATTTTGCTTTCATAGGAGCTCTCTGAGAAGCTTCTACAGAGCGCAAAGCTACCTTAATAAGCAGAAAGACATAAATTATTGATTTTGTATTCAATGCCAAATGCAGGTGACATATGCAGTGGACAATGAATGAAGTCATACGCTGAGTATGTAAAGGAACAGCAAACACAATGAGTTCAGTGAGTCTGGGCAAAGATCCTGGAAACATAATAGTGAGTGATTAGCCAGGGACTGCTGCAAAAGGTATGTTTTTGCTGGAACTTCCCATTGTTTCCCCCTGACCTGTCCCTCACCTGACAAAGTGTGTGTACAAAATGGAAGACTTGCATGGAGGATGCAAGGAGAAGGAAACAAAGCAGGAACTCTTCTACAGTCGTGTTTATACTGGCGTTTTTCTTAAAAGTATTTCAAATTGGATGTCCTTTTAAAGGAATCCTAGTATAAAAATGCCAGTATCTCCAGGGTACGTTTACCAGTCTGTTGTCTCTACTTGCCTAAAGCAAAACTAGATAGAAAAAAAGCCCAGTGCTCTCTTTGGGCCTGGTGGCAGAGGAGCAGGAGGTCTTAAGAATATTCTTTTATAGGTAGAGCTGGTCATTTCTATTTCCTGAAGTGACCAGGGCTTCAAGACTGAGTTTTCTTCCCTGCTTCTGCAGTACCGTACACCAAGTAGGAGGATACCCAGTATGGACTGAAAGATGGCATGAGATAGCTGTGGTTTGTGCTCCTAATTTCCTGTCTAATACTCTAGCGCCTTCAAAACATTTGGAGTTGGAGCATAGTACCTTTTGGCTGGGGCTGGCTGAAGTTCTAGGCGTCCCTTTTAAGTCTTTGCAGAGTGCCTCAAGGAGAAGAGCACACCTTCAAACAGGGGTCATCGATTAAAATTATTGAGTCATCTGCAAATTTGAATAATTAGAGTGAGAAGGAGCTGTTAAATATCCTGCCAGTGTTCAGAGAAGAAGGATAGTTGCACATTGTGCCAGCTTTCCTGATACACTGGCTGCTTGATGCCGTTAGAAGCAAATCTTTAAAGAAAGAGGTAAAAGTCTTGCCGAGGGAGTGCAGCATTCCCCAAGTGGTCCTGTAACCCATGGAGTATGGCCGTGGAGTGTCGGTGGGGAGGAGATGAGAGTGAGAGAGCAGCTTAGCTCCAAGTTGCCCTCTTCAAAAGTCTCCCTCTCCATCAGTTTTTAATGAGAGCGTAGAAAAACTAGAACCCTTGGCTACAGCCGGTCCTCTGCGAATATCCTCCCACCCTTTGTACTTAAAATGCAGTTCGTTTAGTGCCATGATTGTTTTAAGCACTTGAAGAATGAGAGTGGAGTTTATTACTTTCATATGTGTGTCCACTTGCTGTCTTTTGAGAGAGCAAAGTTTGACTAGCGTGGAGCTCTCATAACATTTCTCAAACCCAAGAATAACTCGTTAAGTTTGCTTTTGTTTTGGATACCTCTGGATGCTTGTGAAACTTAATTGACTGAAATCACCACGAGGGTATCTTTTTTTTTTTTTTTTTTCTCCTTTTAAAGGCAGAAAGGGCAAGCCTGAGTGCCCTGCGTGTGTGCTCTCTTTACTTGTTGTTAGTCTGACTTTTCTATTTGCCACTTGGGTGGGAAAGAAGGGGGGGTGTGGGGGTGTGTGACCCCATTCTCCCCCCCTTTTCCCCCCCAAGCCTTGTTTGCTTAACCTGCCTATTAACCTTGTCTTACCAAAGGCAGAAACCCTCCAGGGCAAAAGAGCTTTTCTTGCTACTGTGCTTGTAAAACACCTGGGCATAACGGGGCCACTTTCCAAACGGCGCCCTAATCAAAATCCCACCCCTCTGGCTTTCCCAAAGGGTGAAACCCCGGTTCCGGGGGGGTTCCGGTGGAAGGGCTCCCCGTGAGAGGGGAGGGAAGGGGAGGATGGCAACGCTCCTCCCGGGGCTCTCCAGCCCCAGCCGATGTAATGGAAAAATGGCAAGCATCCCCGCGGAGCCGAGCTGATGGAATGCGTGAATTGTAATGGCCTGTGGAGGTCTGCAGCTCGTTTAAACACAGAGTGGAAACATTGTTAGATTCATAAAACTTGTGAGTCAGAAAGTTTACAACTTTCCTTCCTTACGGCAAAGGAAAAATCTATACTGCTGCTTTTAGGTAAACATTCTAATGTTTGGCGGGAGTGTGCCTGTGAAAGTGCTGTGAAGTCACAGCACCAAGAGCCTCTGATCTGATTTTGAGGCCAAGTAAATGTTAAAGTTAGTTTTGTATATTTTGCCTTTTCTGTAGTGCTTTTAAAACTTGATTTATTTTTTTTTAGCATAGTTTTCAGTAACGTTACATTATGTGCCTAGCACTAACCAGTATTTACAGTAACATTTTCTAAATTGCTATTAGGAGAAGGAAAAACCCAAAACTAAACATGAACGTACTCCACTGCATACCTCTGATGAATACAAAAGTTTGGCAAGGCTTACTTAAAATTGCAGGGACTAAATATTATGTTGTAGAGGCAGTTCCAAATTTTCCTGCTTTTTTATTCTTCTTTTCCTTTAAAAAGGGAGAGCAATATAACATATATCAGTATGTGGCTGTATGAAATTTGAATCGCACTTAAGGGAAGAGCCAAAGCTTGCTCTGTTAGCAGTGTGTGTTGCCCTTGGGTTTTTGCAGCAGCTTCCACGACCTGTGGAAAAACAGACACGTTCACTGTCTCTTACATCTCCATCAGGAGCACAGGACAGGATCTTGCTGTGCATCCCCAGAAGGCACAAGGTCAGCGGGATCGATGGAGATGCTGTAGAAGACACTCCACAGGCTTTGCTTAGCCTGAAGTTCTAGGGAAGCCAAGCTCATAGGAGTTGCCACGTTGTCTTTGTCTCTGTTGTCAACCACAGAAGATGTTTTGGCTTGTTGGTCAGCTTCAATAAGGTTTGTCTAAAGGAGTAATTAAATGAAAAAAATAATGGAAGTTCTTGTAAGCCCTATGTAAATGAGCTCTGGTACAGTGCAGAGCCTTAAATTAATGCCTCCCCCTGAAAAGCAGTTTCAGGGTGAGCTGAGCTGGTTGTCATCACAAGCAGTGGTGACGTGTGGGCTCCAGCAAAGCAAAAGCATCCCTTGAGAGCTCAGGCTGCAAAAACCACCCAAGGATCCACCATGAGATGGGCACCAGTGGTAGGTGGGATTCTGCGCTTGTGCAGTCCCTCAGATTACTTGGTTGAAAAGCATATTTGCTTGGTGCAGAGGTGGAAGGCTGCCCTTCTGGCCTTTAGGACAGGTCTCCATTAGTTGGAGAAGGTGGCCGGGACCCTCATTCTCAGTTACCAACCCCTTTCCTAGCTGAATTTCTTCTCTTCTCCCCTCCTCCTTGGCCTTGCTGCCAGGCTTTGCTGCTGTGAAAGGCAATTTCATGGGGTTCTCTTTTGGGCTTTAGCTGACAGGCTCATAGGAAACACATGAAGTGATGTGAAGACCTGTTTTCTCATCTTTCTTGGAATCCAAGCTATGTTTTGGAGCTGCCTTTACAAAGAATAAGTTGGAATCCTCCCAGAACAAATTCGGCATAAGCTTGTTGGTTACATTTGCTACCGTTAGGATTTGTATACGTTCTGCTTTTTGGAGAAGTTATGTCCATGCTCGGGGCAGTTCCAGTAGAAAAAGCAAGTTACACCCAATGGGAAGGTTCACTGCTTGCACGTTTCTCTTTCACTGCGGAGTTGTGGGCTGTCACACTTGAATTTCACACTCAACCATAATCCACTTTCTCTCTGAACTGTAGTTGGGTCTGGCTTCCTTTCTGCACGTTGTCAGTGTGCACTTGCCTGATTAGCAAAAGCAGCCCTCTCTAGATGATTAAAGAGAAAACTTCTGGTACGGATCTGTGAAAACATTTGAGGATGGTAAGGAATTACAGAATTGGCTGTTTCAATAGTAATTTTAAAAGTGACTTTAAAGAGAGATTAGGATTGCCTCGGAATTGATGTTTTCTCTATGTTAGAATTTGGGCAAATTCAGACGTAGGATGAATGTATGAGGGAACATCTGTGCTATATTCAACACACGTTCAAAGCAAAGACTTAATATGTGTGGGTGGGAGAGATGCCACCGAAGCAGGAGACCTGTTTGGTGAACGTGACAGTTGGTAATTACAACCAGCCAACAGCCTCATTACTGTAGTATGTCACGTAAGCATTGGTGAGCTGCTCAAGGTGAACTTTGAAAGCTGGTAGGAAGAGAAAATGACATTCTCCTCTCTTTCCAGCACGCTGCAGGAGTGAGAGGTGTTTGGAGGAGGGTGGAGGGCAGGAGAACAAAGGAGGACTGGGCTGGTGGATAAGGGGACCGTGTAGGGTAGATGCAAGATCCACCCTTGCATTTTGAAAACTGAATTTTTATTCTGCTTAAACAGTCTCATGAGTACTTGGCCTTCTCCAAGTATGGAAGTGTTCGAGTGGATGGGGCTTTGAGCAACCTGCTCTAGTGGGAGGTGTCCATGCCCATGGCAGGGGTTGGAACTAGATGGTCTTCAAGGTCCCTTCCAACTCTAACCATTTTATGATTCTGTAAGCAAAGAAAAATGCTTTTAGTTTTTAATTCAGAATTAGTATGTTTCCTGTGAAATTGTCTAACTTTGATTACATTTCTGAGTGGTTTGACCCATTCGAAGAAAATACAAAGACAGGAAGGAGAAAGAAAAAACAGCATAACATGAACATAGGGAAACATCTGCCATTTCCCCACCAGTTTTCTGTCCTGTTAAACCAGTTAAATGGTGTCATTTAACTGAATTTAGAATCATAGAATCATTCAGGTTGGAAAAGACCCTTGGGATCATCAAGTCCAACCATCAACCCTACTCTACAACGTTCTCCCCTACACCATATCCCCCAACACCACATCTGAATGATTCTTAGACGCGTACTCAACCACCTCCCTGGGCAACTTGTTTTATTGAGCATTGGGTAAAACCAGTAAAATGTTACAACTCTGAACAGAGTGTTCAAATGAAGACCTCAGGGCTTAACTGGCCTTCTGCTTGCAAACTTCCATAGTGGTTTATAGAGCTACTGTCCCTGCAACTGCAGGATGGCAACTGGCAGCACGAGGGAATGCTTCTGGCCTGCTCCCATATAACATAACAGAAATGAGCTGACATAAAGGCTTGCATTTCTCAGTAGTTATTCCCCTGTATTAATTTAGGATTTGTCTCTGGTGGTTAAATTCTGGATGAATTCCATTCCCTTAATGAAAGATAGCTGTTCCCAAATCAGTAACATTTCTCTGGCTATTATTTCTTGCCACCTGATCCCATCTTCTCTCCCTCTTCTCTTTGCTGCTGGCAAAGTTAGTTGGGAGTTTTATTTATATGAGGATTTATGCGGTGAATCTCTGAGAAGGAATAATGTTTACTGTGGAATTTTGCTGATATTTTTTCATCCGTTTTGGGTTTGTCCCTGTCTCATTTCCGCAGTTGGCTGAGAGGGGAACCAAAACTTCTGGTACCAAAACTCCTTTCACAATCATACCTTTACGATCACATTAGTGGTTAGGAAACGGTAGTGCCTTGATCAAAGGAAAATCTGTAGCCACCACTTTGCAGAACCATGGCAACAGGGTAACTGAGCAGATTAGCAGATCTTGCCAAATTTCTGCTAGTGGAGGTGGAAGCTCATGAGCAAGAAACGTGGGCTGTGCTGTAAGGACCGAGGAGGTGTTGGGGTTGTCTGCCACACACACAAGGGCTTGGGCTGCAGAACCACTGACAGCTTTTGGCACCGTAACGTGGTTTTGTAGAAACTGGTGTGTGTGTGTTGTAGCCACAAGCAGTGCACGGAACGCAGTGCGGTACCGCTCGTGGTTAAACGCACTGCAGCCAGGGGAGGCTTGACACCCGGGTAAAACTGAAATAATTACACTGATCTAGTCGATCTGGTCACTTTAACAAGCTACCTAAGTGAGAGCTGAGTTACCTCGGGGCAGTTGCAGAACTTTGCAGTCTTCTGATGGATCATCTAAGACTTTTTAGCAGAATTTAATTAATTGATTTTTGTCTCAGAAACATGAGGGATGACCAACTGAACATTACAATTTACCATTGCTGCTACTTTTGATATCTTTTGCTTTCATGTTGGAAAATGCATTGGATGATAAGATTTTAAATTACTTCTGTCTCATATTGCTTTAATTTGCTCCCGTAATGATGGAAGTCATCATCCACAAAGATTTTTTTTCCTTCAAACTTGGTTAGGGGCTATTACACAAGTAAGACAGACTTTGAGTACTGTTAGCTACTTGCTACCAGCCAAAGGATCCAATGACTTACGTATGTGCAGTCTCTGGCAGAAGTAACCAGCTATTTAAAACCGAAAAGGAGATGTATTGTGCCGCTTATCCTGCTTGACCATCAAGGTTTCCAGATATAATGGAACTAATGCACACGTGGTGATGGAAGAGTCTTCCATTTAACTCATCGATATCAGAAGAAGTAGGGTGAGGAACTTCAAAAGCCTGCAAGGGGGAGATCTTTTTAAACATAAGCAAAAATGTGTACATATATGCACAATACATAAAAATGACTTTGTTTTTTCCTTCCTTTGTCCATAACATTTAAATAGAGAAGAAGTGGTTTTACCCTGTTGAATGTTGCAGGAGCTTCACCATCAAGACTACAGAAAACCTGTATGGTTCATAATCTATTTAGGAAAGAATATTTTGGAGTTATTTGTCAGTCATCTATTTCCAGGGCCCAGTTACATTTGCCAAAGACTTCAGTGAAACTTTATTAACCCAGTAGCTCTGCTAATGACCTGTAGATTTCCCCCCCTCACCCCCCACATTTTCAACATGCTTTCTGATTGATTTATTATTTGCAGAGTCTGCAGTAGTAGTGGGAGAAAGGGTGTTATTTAGAAACTAGCTCCAGAAGAAAAGTGGATTTTCTTTTATTGAAACAAACTGCACGGTGCTGCCAATAATCCTGTTCCACCTGAGGTAGGTAAGGATGTTTCAAGATGAAATTTCCTTTGATGCAAAGGTCATCCTCAAATTATGGAATTTGAAACTAAATCGGTCCCATCTTTCTTTTAAGGCTCAGTTTTCTATTCTGCATTCCGACCTGAACACTAAACGAATTTTCTAAATGTTTCAAGTTTGTTTTTTGAGGACAATGTGCTTCATTTGCAGCAGAAGTGTACAGGTAGGGTGAGTGCTTAAAGACTTTTCTCCCAAAAGACTCCTCATGTAGACTGTGTGTTGACATCAGCTCTGGGGACTCATAGGGGCCATAATCTGTGTTCGAAAAGAGACACGTGAAATAAATGCCTTTTTTCTACACATCTTTAGGTGCTGGTTTTGGGGGGGGGGGTTATCTATCTAAAATAAATAGATGTATTTTGTAAGTCAATACAAGAAAATAGTCATGAGTGCATTTCCTTAGAAGAGAAGTTAGGCTCATAATGACACAACAGCTCAGTCATCGTATGCATGGATGCTGTTATTCTAGAAGAATTTGCTAGTTTAGCAGGACACATACAAGAATGTGTTTTGTTGGTATGGGTTTATTTTTTCTTTGTGGGATTTTTTTAAAGCGTTTTTTCAACATAGGCTGATCTAGAACACGTTTTTCCTTTTGTGAGTGCCATAAATCATAGCCACATTTGTTGAAAAGCCATTAATTGTTTTGAAATGGCAATAGAAGATGGCAGGGAAGATAGATTAATATTTGAAATAAGTCACCTGTTTTGTGTTTTTTAAGCCAATTCACTACTGATAATAATGCCAGGTTAAAATATATTCAAAGGAAAGGTGAATTCATTTGAGAGCCTGTGTAAAGATAGGTAATATAATGTCAGACTTTACCCAATTTGAGAGTTTTGTGGCTGTAAAGGAAGGAAATTTCACTAGGATGGCACAAGTAGAAAGAAGAAACATGATTTTGCAGTGATGGATGTCCCAGAGGAAGTGTTGAAGCATCTAATCTTGAATCACTTCAAGTTTGCCTTGACAGAGCCCTAGAATAAAAATAAAATAAAAAATTGCTCCTTACACTTCAGATGACAGAGCGTGGGTTCCAACTCCCAAAAATCTGTAATTGGGAAAATTCTTTTTTTTGTTCTTGTTGGACTTTGCCCATGTGGCTTTTTACAAAGGAAGCACAGATGTAAAATCTTTTCTTTGTGCTTGTGCTGCTGCTTTGTCAGGAAGAAGAGTCACTTCTCTCTTTCCAGCTGTGTCAGAGAGTGGTTCCAGAAAGCAGCTCAGGCTTCACAAGGAATAAAGGATAAGCAAATGAAACCAAAAACCAGTATTTGATTTCCCCTTCTTCCCCAACCTCTCAGGGAACTGCTGGGCACCATATCTTACATTAGATTTAATCTTAGAGTCATATAATGCTTATGAATTCAAGGATTGCTTCCTAGAACAGAGGGGGAAGCATTATGCCACACAGACGAAAATTTAGCAAGTGTGCAAGATAATTTCTTTTTTTTTGCCAACTCCTTCTGTCATTCAGTCGATACGTTGAACAAGCAGCATCTGTGTTGCTGAACAGAGCTGCTGTAAAGCCAGGAGGAGGAAATCTAGCTAACAGGAATAGCAAATGTCAGAGCCAAACCTTGACTGGGTCCCAGCCCTTCAGTTTAGGGGCATGGCTCTTTGATGGGCAGTGCCTTAGTTTAGCATCCCTCCCTCTCATCCCCCACAGCCCTGCCTCACTCTCGTATTCTCGTGATGAGCATTGTCAGAGTTGTCTGAAATTGCTTATCTAACAAAATAGACAAGTGATTTTTTTGGTGGTAAGTCGGGAGATTGAACAGGAATCGCTGCTTATAAAACTTTTGTTCTGAATACTGCTTGCTGGCTTTTTTGTTTATCAGATAAAATGGGTTGTTACACACATGGCTATTACCATGGGTTTCGTTGACATTTACTAAAGACACAGAATTTAAAATCCAAAGGATTAAATACATAATGCAGGCAATGGTAATGCAAGCCTTGACAAAGCAGAACATTATCTTATTCCTGAATAATTTTAATTCAAGTCTTCAAACTGTAATAATAGCGAGCATAGCATTTGGCAGATTTAGCACATTAAGACTTCACTTCCTTGATGATAAAAAGGTGCCTTGTTCTGAATAGATTATAATTACTCTTCCTTCACTTAAAGTTCCACTTGTCTCTGTGCTTTAACTTGAGGAAATAGCTGGGGACTTTGGCTATGGTTTGTACCCTTCACCCTTGCTGCCTGGCTGTTAACTGGTGAAAACAGTCAAGAAAAGCCTAGGAGATACTCATTTAAGCAGCTGCCACTGGATTTTTTTCAAACTAGTTTGCAAAGATGAAGTATGAGGATGAGCTGAGCATGGGGTTTAGCTAGGCTTGGAAAAGGCTAGTTAGCTTTTGTGAGAAAAGGTTTAGTCAAAATCTCAGTTCATCACTGGAGATTTTTTCAATTTTGTTTTCTAACTGTAGGTAAGGCCAGTTGGGCCACAGTTGGTACCATGGGTTTGTTACACAGCCCTTGTGATGGAGGGAAGCCAGGAGATAGAGGAGCAACAAAAAGAAAGGGAGCTTGAGCTGTGTTGTATTTGTGTGTAGAACAGTCTCAGCCTCGCTTTTATTCCCTTCATGTTCCATAGCAGCTGTGCCATGCTGATGGAAGCACAGCCTAGGAGCATTTTGGGTTAGGATTTTAGGTGGATTCAAGTGTGTATCAGCCATTCCAATCTAGTTTTTCTGAGTGGTCTAATGCAGTGGTGGGAAATGGTCATGAAAATGTTTTGGGGCCAGAATAGGGATGGGGCCATAACATGGATAGGACCTCATAACTGGTGCAGATGAAGAAGCAACCAGCTGTAAAGGGAGTGGTGATTTGCTAGAGGAGCCCATGGCTGGGTGAAGTCTTCTCCTGTCGTCCTTCCTCTTCCTCCTCAACTTGAGATGGAGAAGCCTTGGCTTGGTGTGGTTTTAAAAGATTAAACCTCTTCTGGTGGGTTGGATGAAATTATGGAGCAGTGTAGAAAATAACAATGTAGGGTTTTAAAAGTAAATGGTAATAACCACATATTGATGCTTTTACCAAATTGAGTAAACATGACTTTTTCTTAATGAGGTCTAATTATAGACCTAATATAGGAGAAGGAATTGTTTAGAAAATAGCTGGCTGGGACAGAGAGGAAAAGGTGTGTGTGCTTTTCGTGTGGTGGGTGCTGTGGCTGGATTTTTTTAAGTCTCATTTCCACATACCATTAAGAATGGAAAGAAGCATCAAAAACTTCCAAGGAATGGGGAGAGAGAGAGAGAGAAATAAACTTTCTAGGCAGAGTGGGAAAATGAAGCCAGGCCTTCTCTGCTGATGGATGGTTCTGCACAGTCGTGGTACCTCTGGTGGAGGCACATATACAGTTCTTCTGTTAAGACTTTCCTGCTGCCCCCTAACCCCTCCCCATCTCCTGCAACAAGTGCTGCTTTCCAAGAACTGGTACGGGCACCGATGCCTACAACACTGCATGTGAATTAAATACATACTGTTCCTCTCGCAGGTGGATTTGCTGAGTTCTCCAGCTCTTTCCCTGGGCTCTGCGAAGGAAAATCCACGCTCGTCCCTACTTGCATTTCTCAACCCTGCCTACCTGTCTCCAACGTTGGCCCAACCAGAATCCTGCCTCATCTCTATCTTGGGTGTCAGCGGGATGTCCTCAACAAGGTGAGGTTTCCACATGTCTTCATCCGTGCTTCTATCATACTGCATCATCACAGCTCTAAAACATCTAAAGTAGATCTAGATAATAGCTGTGTGTGCATAAGCCATGGAAACCTTCGTGAGAACGAGTGATGTGCAGACTCTATAATTAATCCACGTGTCAAGTAATATGAAACTTGGTCTCATCTCTCCTTCATCTCAGAGATGATATGGTACCTTCCTCAGTAACCTGTCAACCAACAGCAAACTATCAAATCTACCATTACAATAGGTGAGGCAGTTTCCTGTGTATAGCTCTGACTGGTTTGTTTTGGCGAGCCTTGGATGTTAATATATTAATGATTACAGCAGGACAAAGGAAGATTGTCTGGTTTTTGCTATTTCCTTCAAGGGCTGGAAAAAAATAGCACTTAAATACCATGAATTGTATAATGAGGGACTAGTGCAAACAAATCTTTGTACACCTAATAAAATGTTCATACCTGGACAATCAGTAGGGTCAGTTAAAATGAGCTTTTATGGTAGCTCTGCGCTAAGAAACTTTTACTGTTTCTAAATGCATGTGCATTTAATAATTTCTGTTTCTGAAGAGTAGCCTGGGATATTTTGGTATACTTAAAATAGTCCAGAAAATCATCAAGTGTAGCACTTGTAGGGTGCTGGACTATCAGATGTCTAGAAGAGCTACATGTATATACATATATCCAGAGATGTTTGCCTCCGTGAGGCGACCAACTCATATTGCTTACCCTCTGCATCCTCACCCTGTTCTCAAGGGAATTTTCATTACTTCTGCTGCAGGTGCCCTCGTGCCTCCCGTGGTCTCTGTCAGATCTGTTCATTAGTTGAGTCTCCAACAGGCTTCAGTAGATGGATGGGGAGAGGGGAGGAATGCTTCACCCTAGCATATTGCCTTAACTATGTGCAAGGCTTGTGTGCATGCTCTTTATCCATGTAAGAAGCTTAAGGCAGGAACTATCCTAATAGTCCTGTAATTGGATCAAATTCATATACTTGGACCATTATCATCATTTTCACTGCTTTCTTTTACTTTCACTCTGTCCCAGTCTGGCCATTAATAGGCTATTTTTTTATTTTTCAAAATTGTTTTAAGGGGATCTTTGACACATAAGCAATCAGTAAAAAGTAACTGTGCTTTAAGAGAGCACACAGAAAAATCTTTTGCTCGGAGGACAGTCAGTAGTCATTGTGTTTACTTTGTGTTTTAAAATCTTCGATGTCTTTACTGCCAGGTGGCAAGTCAGGAATTCAAACTTCGTGTGCTTATGATGGATGCCAAAGGAGCTTACTACTTTTCTTAACACAAAAGCAATTTGTGGTCCCCAGACAAAAGACAGCAGGAACTAAGTAATTAAAAAATAATAATAAATAAATCCTTACTTTAAATGGCAAAGCATTAAAAAGGTGCTTTTATGCTATTTGTTTCAATGTGTGAATGGCAAGTGCTATCCCAGCTCATAGAGGCAGTGAGGGGGCTCCTTGTTCTCCTCATTCTGCTCCAGAGCCAGGGATGTGCTCCTCATTTGGGGTATGACTGGAACTCCAGCGCAGTGGCTCTTAAGGAGTGAACAGTCCCAGAGAGATGAAAGGGGCTGTTCCCTTTCCTTGCAGTGAATTGGTGCCTATGAATAGGTGTTGGGCACAGGCACAGTGTGTGAGCCTCACCAGGAAAGGAATCCAAGTGGTAGCAGTGGTCAGGAATTTCATTACAGGGCTGGAGAAGGCTAAAACACTACTGCTGAGCCCTGAGTGTGGCAGAGCCATCTACAGGAAGAGTTTAGACTTGGTGGTGGCTCTCTTGCCTGCTAATCTAGTGCCTTGATGTTATTTTGGCGTGTTCCCATCGGGTGGACACTGATGAGAAGCAGTCCCACTGCAGGAAGCACTGCAGGTAGTTTAGAATTAATGTAGGACCCCCAGCAGTTGGACAGATTTGTACTTCCTCACATGGGGAGGTTATGATCCTCCTGGGGAAGTTATGATCAAGGATTGTCATGTTTTCTTTTTTTTTTTTTTTTTTAATGGAGATCCACATAAACAACAGCATACAACCCACGGAAAGTTCAGTGAGTTCTTATCACCTGGTGTTACCCCTGGCAGTCAGTCTTGCAGAAGTTCTTCCATAGACGACCAAGGTACCTCTTAGGTTTCTTACTCATTTAAGGAGAAAAAGACATAAAGCAGATCTGCTTGTTGATTGTACCTGTGTCCTCTTACTTTGCCGAAATGTCAGGCAGTGCTTTATGTGGAGCACGTCAATTGTTTGCTGCACCAAAGTGTCTTGGTAGCTTATCTTACCTCTTCAGTTTCAGTGAGTGCCTGTGGAAAATCTGGAATGGTTTCTGTCTTTAATATTGGTGCCTTTATTAACCTAAAGAAGCTGTGAGAACAAATATTACAATTCCTGCCTCTTAGAATCCACTCCATGTTTTCCCAACTATCGGCAGCTCCCAGTTTCCTGGGTTTAATCAGTTTCTTGATTCCACTCAAAGTCTGTGGTCGCTAAAGACCAACATGCTGGAAACACGACTGGCAGAGCTCTGCTGCTTGCTTTGCTTCTGGGGAAGCCTGGGTCCTACAGAGGGGCACTGGGGGACAGCAAGGAGGGTGGCTCTTGCTACAGTGAGTGCTCAGAAAGCTGGGAAGTGAAGAACATTCAAAAGGAGAGGGTGAGACACAAACCCCAGGGATAAGTAGCAAAGTTCTGTCTCTCCTAGAGCAGTCCAGGAGCTGTTAAGTGGTTACGTTTCCATGCTCTGGTTTAATGGCCTTGCTGGTTTGTTGGCTACTGAGGACAAGAAGTGAACCTTCTCTTAAGGTTAGAATAGGGTTGATTTTTTTTTCCATTCAAGTCCAGATTTCTTTTTTAAAAAAAAAATCTGGAAAATTCCCAAAACTATTGAGGTGTAGTTCTATATGTTGACTTGGTTTTTGCCTTCAAATGCCGTCTCTGAGTTCCCAGGATTCTTTCCATTGAGCAGACGTATTGATTTCTCTAAGATTTAAATGTCTCAAAAATACCTGCAGAATGAACTCTTAATCTGCATTACTCTTTAACCTGACATTTTAAAGATGTGAATTTTCAGTATGCTTATCTTTTCAGGATCTTTATAAGCTTATCTCTGAGTGCATGGGTAGGGAAATGCTTGTCTTGCTGCAGGACAATCTGTATCCGTGACCTTTTAAGAATACATTTGCCATTTTGGTATTTGCCATTAATACCTCTGCTTTTAATGCTTTATTTATGAAAGATATTCAAATACTTGGTTTGTGTCCTTAAGCAAAATTAATGATTACTTCAGAAAATCTAAGGAGATTCTTTGTATTTTTGCTTTACAGATTTCCAAATCCTTAATTCTGTAAAAGTTCGTAGCGGGGTTTTTTTGGAATGTTGAAATACTAAAAAGTTCTAACAGAAAAGTTCAAAAGTTCATTTTCAGTTTTTGGATCTCGGTGTAACATACAAGAAGTGGTCACCTCAGTGTGATATATTGGTGGCATTGCAAGAGAGTGCTTGCTTTTACAGATCTTGGTTGCTCTTTCTGGAAGAAAGACAAACTAACTCTTAACCCAAATTCTTACAGTGACAGTGTCCTTTCTGGAAGTTACTGTAGCAGAAAAAAACCTCTCTCTTGTGGTCACGGGCCTGCAGAAGCCTCCTGCTTACATCTCGTGTTCTCTACCCGCATTTAAACTGTAAAACTTTCTGCTTTGCTCCTCTACCTAACTATTCTCCTTCTTTTCTTCCAGACCTGGATTTTATTTCCTGGAACAAAATAACATTTTTAGGGCGCCATTAATTTTCAGATTAAACAAGTCATAAAATGTAAATAAGCTGACAAAAGAGCATTTACCTTCCCTTCACAAAGCTGTTAGTATTAGGATTTCTGGATCTTCCTCCCATCGTAATTCACTTCTTCCTCTTGGGTGCCTTACAATGAAGGCTCTGTGAAGGTTGAGATTGGAGCGTGTCGCACAGGGAATGATTGATACTTTAGAACAGAAGGAAGCATAACTTCTTTCTTTAGCCTTAGTCCCAAAGACAAGCACTAACACGTTTTTGGGTGGTTTTTTGGCTCGGAGAGGTTCAGACTTGGCGTCTGCAGCCTTCTCGTTCCCATTTGAATAATCAATTCCACATCAAAAACCTTGCATAACTGTGGAATCGTGACGGTTGGACCATGCAGCCCACCAGCACTTATGCTTTAAAAGAAATAGTAAGGTTTTCTATTCTTCCTCTAAATTAATCATCATTCTCCCCACATCCCTTAGCTAAATTCTGAACAAGAATGCAGTGTCACAGTCCATTTGTTAGCGATACCCTTGTTGCCTCCTTCCTTTATATTGTTCATGGCCCTGCATGTACTTCTGTACCTGCTATTCCAGTTGTTCCTCCCTCACCTTCAAGCAGTGACAAGAGCAGGTGAGGAGCTGGTTTGGGGGCAGTATTTCAACGTAAAAGCAGACCTAAAGCAGATAGTTATTTTACAGAAGTTGATGCTGAAGAGCTTGGGATTCTAGAAGGGGAAAGGTTCTAGGCAGAGATGCTGGGGATCAGGGGTCTCCCTCATGCACGGGAGGTACCACACTAGTAGCTACCTCCCTGTGCCAAGAATCCCATTCCCAGTACCCTCCCTGTCTCAATAATTCCAAATATTCCCCTACTTCCTTACGGTGCTCCTGCTTTTAAACTTTCAGGTCTGCTGGTGTGTGGTAGTGAACACAGAGTGGAGGAAGGTGCGATGGAGGTGGCTGTGAAAGGCACACAGGGCTGAAAGGAGCTTGCTGGTGGAGTTGGGGAGATGTGCAGGGGGGGAAATTGGTGACATACTGGGATTTGTTGTCACGGATGAGAAGCTGAGCTTTACTGGGAGAGTGACCCGGGAACCCGGCAGGGGAAGGAGCCAAGAGCTTCTTTTGGCGCACTCAGCGCCCCTCCCTTTTTGACCATTGTTGCAAATTATATTTCTGATTATTTCATTTGCAAGTAACTGGTCATCTCCTGTCCCCCAGGGATGGGTATGTCTATGATCTGTATGTCGCTTACTGCCAAATCATATCTGAACCAGAAAAGTTGTTTGATGGGTATAATTCCAACCTGCTTAATTGCTTTTCTGTGGCAAGTCTAAAGGCTGAAAACCGAAATGTGAGCAACCAAATCATGAACCACAGAGGAACCCCTATAAAACTGCAGTTAGTGCTGTGTGAAAATGGTCTAATTCAAAGTCTTCAGCTTTTTCTCTCAAGGTTGTGAGTGAGTTTTGCACCACTGCCTTAAAAACAAGGCAGTCCCAGATACTTTAACAGGGACTGCAGAGGGCATCGGTTTCATCTCACATTTGTCAACAAATCACAAAATTTGTCACCTGTGATGGGGCAACCTCAATCTTAAATATGTGATGCCAAAAACATGTATTCAGGCCAGCAAACTATGGGTGGGAAGTGTCTGGTTATGTTGTCAGCTTGCATGGTGAGAATTTAAACCGAAGTAGGAAAAAAACCTTTATTCTCTTGGAATCCATGTGCTTCACAGCAGCAGCAGGAATTCTACCGTTTACTTCTGCCCTTTGGTAATTTTTTTCATACAGGCTTTGCAGTCCATATGTTAGTTAGACATCCTGGATGTCTCATTAGAAGTTGTTTGAAGAATTAAAAGTGGAGGAGGTATCTTTGCTGCTTCTTTTTTCCAAAAAAGAATGCTCCTAGTACAGCTGAAGCAATTCCAACGTGAATTCCAGTTTGGGATTTAGCTTTATGATGTGCTTTGGGTTCATAGTTTCTTTGTAATGTGCCAAAGGTACCATTTGAGTTCTCTAGGCTTAATCTTTCTCTCTTTCCTAGGAGCTGATGCAGCAGAACGATATTGGCTACGTACTAAACGCCAGCAATACTTGTCCAAAGCCTGATTTTATTCCGGAATCCCATTTCCTGAGAGTGCCTGTGAACGACAGCTTTTGCGAGAAAATTTTGCCTTGGTTGGATAAATCAGTCGATTTTATAGGTGAGAAGAAAATTTACTCACTTAAAACAGTTTCTGAATTGCTTTGTGTGTCTGCCTTGCTGTTTTGGCTGGAGAAGACCCGAGTGCTTTCTGGGTGGTGTGAAAATACCCCGAGGATCTACCTCCGCGATCGCCATCGCTTCGTAAGCACAGGGGCGAAATAACCGAAGGAGGTTCTGCCACTGCGTGTTCCAGCACTTGAGGAACAGAGACGCTTTTAAAGAGCACAGCTCTGCTTTCTGGCAACCTGGCAGATGCCTGATCTATGCCCGCAGAGAGCAAATTAGAAAATTTGATGTACAGATCCTGTCTTTAGCTTTGGGAAGTGAGCTAGCCAAATTTGAATCGGCCAAATTGTTCCCTCGTGAATGTTTGCTTTTTACTCGCCTATAAAATTAGAAACGATCATCACCTTTCCTGGGGCATCTAAACAGGTTTATGTGCCCCTTAAAATGCAGCACGTTGTGCCTGCCCTGGGTTTCCTGGGGGCAGTCCTGCACTTTTCCTACGCTCAGCGCTAAACGGTGCTGGAGAAAATAAGCCAGTTTTGTTCAAAGCCTCCATGAGACTTGCAATTAGCAGTTAATTTGGAAGTTTGGAAGGGGTTTTCAGTAACGTTGCTTTCTCTGCAAGCTTTTCATCCTGTGTGACACTTGCCAATTTCTTTGCAATGCAGAAAAGGCAAAAGCATCCAATGGCCGCGTGTTAGTGCACTGTTTGGCTGGAATCTCTCGCTCCGCCACAATCGCCATTGCCTACATCATGAAGAGAATGGATATGTCCTTGGACGAAGCTTACAGGTAAGGAGGAAATTTCCTTTCTTATTAATTACTGTGCCCGTTAGGTTTTGTTTTGAAGGTGAAGAATAAAAGGCTTTATGACCGGGGGTAGAAGCAGACGTGTTATTTTATTCAGTACTTTGCTGGCCTCTGCACGCTTCTGTTTTAAATATGTCGGCTTCCTCCATAAACAAATTAGTGGTGGTGTGTAGACATCTCACACCTTTTATTAATTCCCCAGCTGCAAAAGGCTAACATTGGCCTTCACTTCAAGGAGGCACATACAAGATAGATACTGTTCTAAGTGTGGTATAGCTATGTCTTTATATGTATGTACACACACACACATTTAATAGGCAGTTTAAATTCTATTGAAGTCAGAGAGAGAAGGGACTGGATAGGGTTAAAGAAAGAGAGCTGAGGGTATTTATAGCCAGCCTTATGACAAATGCTAGGCTGGAGCTGCTGACTTCACTTTGGTATTTGGTCATGCTCTCCAAGAACTGCCTGCAGGTGAAATGTCTAGGAATTAAGAAGGCTTCTTTGTTGCTATTAAACTCACCCAGAAAGTATTTTGAAGTGTCAGGGAATTTTTGTGGGACCACACTCCCACCCCACCCCTCCTCTTTAACCTTTCAAACCCCAGGTGTCTCTACTTGGATTGTGAATGCTTCATGAGATCCCAGGTGGCACGGGTGCTGTTTACCACGACTCCTCTATTTCATTTAACAACCTGCTGCGTTGTTTTGTACAGAAAATGATGGTTTTCTCTTTGATGGGCTTTATATGCACGTTGGCAGCGCTGAGGCAGCGCTGCAACATCTGTGGTGCAATTTGAAGGCTTGTGTTGGAGCAGGTGGTGAGGAAGCACCTTCCACATCACCAGCGTGTTTGCTACTACTGGCTCTAAAACACAGATGAGGACAGAAAGATGAGCATTAGATACTCCCTTGTGGAGCATGATTGCTTTTAAGCTGATGAATATAATTAATGTCTGCAGTGGAAAAGGTGCATGTAAGAGGTGCCTGAGCTACAACCATCATCTCCCAGTGCCTTTAGGTATGGTCCACAGTTTCTTACTAGAGCTTGGTGTTGTGCAGTAATTTCAAGGCACAGGGTAAGACAGGTTTGGGTAAGAGGCACAGGTGGAAACTCACCCTTAGGCAGGTGTAGATAACGTGGATGAATTAGTGGATGTGGATGGACACTGGGCAAGGCATGAGCTTGAGTCACTAAAAAAACCCACCTCTTTGCTCTTGGGCTGGGGGTTAGAGCTGTAGAACACTAAACAGGCTTCAGAGAACTTTTAAAGTGCTGCTTCTAAATTCCTCCATGAAATCTCTGCATTAAATTCTAGTTTATTTCTTAACCAGAAGTGTCAATTCTTGAGTGTGAAGGTTTAATCAACCTGGGCCTTTTTTTCTTTGCACTGTTAATACTGAACCACTAGTGTGAAATGGAGATTATATTTTGCCATATTTCCTTTGCTATGGCTTAGTGAGAGCAGCCTGCAACACCCTTCACTCATTGGTTTGGGATCTCCTGTTGGCAAAGCTTGAAAGAAAAACACTTTTCTCTGAGTTAAAGTCATTGGATAAAATGCTTTTCTGACACTATTACTAAAACAAAAAGATGACACTGTTACTTGAAGCAAAAGATCTGAGAAAATAAACGTTTTTAATCTTTTGTATAATGGATGATACAAAGGAAACAAACATCAAAATTAAATCTTACGCAATTTTTCCAGTTGGAAAAAAGAATATACATTTTGAAATGAAAATGTTTGCAAGGCCTTAAAACTTGTCAGGGGGGTCCAGCAGACTTGCTTGTACCCTTTTCATTTTTTTTTTAAAAAAGCTAGTTTAAATTTAAGATTAAACTTGGGGTGTGGGACAAGGAGAAAGTGGAAGGAACAGAGTTTTAGAGAGCCTGCTAGAAATGGCAGTGTTGACCAAAACGATCTTGCTTTAAATAATAAACCAGGTAGCAAGTGCAACTAATTCTGACTGGAAAAGAAGGGATGAAGATTATATGAATTCTTAGGAGCAAATCGCTTGCGCAGGAATAAAAGCCCCCACATTCAGTGCTAAAAGATCCAGCTAAAGAACCTCTTCTGAGAAGGATTATTTGTTTTCTCCATTTGCCAGTCGTGGCACTTCACGGTGGAAGTTTCCACAATCACTTTGTGCAATCTGATCTTCCAGGCCATCGCATCAGCTCAACCATTCCTACTATTGTTTGTTGTTTGGCAACTTTAAAAAAAAAAAAAAGGAGAAAAAGGTAGTAAGTTTTGTTTGGTATTTTTCATGTGCTTGCTTGCATTTGTGCTAGTGTATACATACATAAGTACACCTTCGTATTTTTTCATGCTGTTTTTAATGGCTCTTTCTGTACATATCCCCAGAGAGACTTTTTTGCTTTTAATAATATTTAATTTTCCCAGTGATATGTTATGTGTGTGTTTGTACTAGATTTAGCTCTTCAAGGTTTCTTCCCTTGTTAATTCCCTTGTCATCTGGTACCTTCATAGTTCCAGGAATGCTAAAAAAAAAAAAAAAAAAAAGGAGGAAGGATTGGGGCCACTTTCTGTTTTACAGCCTGTAAAAGGCAGAGTACTTATTTAGCTATACTGCAAGTCAGACAGGTAGGAAGTGCTGCTCTTGTATTTAACTTTGAAGGATATGATGTGATTTCTAATACTTCTAATAGTCTATCATGCATTTAGAGTCCCAGTTCAGGGAAACACTTTAACTGTGCATTGCCCCTTGTCCATATTCAACCCAAAATGTAAGTGCATGCTTAGCTTGGCACGTGTGTGAGAGTCAGGTTGCTTCCTACAGGACTTGAGGATAGATTAACTCTTCCAGTGGTTTGGTCATACTGCTGCCCTTCCCTGCTGGACACCCGCACAGCTGGAGAGGGCATTTTTGCAGTGAGAGAGGTGCAAGGAACTCGGGGTGTCATCCCTTCGAAGGGTGGGGAGGAAGGGCCGCTCTCTGTAGCGCGGGGTGGGCAAGGTCTCCTGGCTGGAGCTCTGATGCTCTTCATGCACAACTTGAGGAGCTCTTAAACCTCGGTCAGAAACCTCAGTAGCAGAGATTCCACTGGTAAAATAAAATAAGGGAAACAATTCCTTCCAACCTTGTTGTGGACATCATAAGGAGGCAAAAAGAATGCTTTCTGCAGAATTATCTTGTTTAAAAACTGCCTTTTTTTTTTTTTTCATCCATGTTTCCTGTGCTTCACTAAACCTTAGTCCCAGCATCCTGAGGAGTTACAATTAGGCTGTTACATTCACAGCAATGGCTCTAGGGTTATCTCGGGTCTCAGCAGCAGGTTCGTTAAAGTAATGCTTGGTTTGTGTGTCCCCTCTTTCCAGATTTGTGAAAGAAAAAAGGCCAACCATTTCTCCCAACTTCAACTTTCTGGGCCAGCTTTTGGACTTTGAGAAAAAGATCAGGAACCAGAGCGGTCAGCCTGGGCACATCAGCAAGCTGAAACTTCTGCATTTGGAAAAAAGCAGCGAGCAGGTGCTGGTCCCCGAGGGCGGGCAGAGCAGCCTCTCTGCCAACCAGCTCTGCGTTACCGCTACCTCCGAGAGGGTGGAGCAGAGCCCGGGGGCCTGCGGCAGTGCCCCGCGCGGGCACCTGTCCCCCCTGGAAGATGGCCCTCTGGTACAGGGCATAAACGGGCTGCACGTCTCCCTGGACAAGGTGGAGGACAGCAACCGCCTGAAGCGCTCCTTTTCTTTGGATATCAAATCCGTGTCCTGCTCGGGCAGCAGCAGCTGCCTGACCTCAGCCGTTCAGGGCTTTGCCTCCCCCGAGGACACCCTGGAATACTACAAACACGCGGCCGCTTTAGAGGGCAGCGGCAAGTTGTGTCAGTTCTCCCCTGTCCAGGAGGTCTCGGAGCAGACCCCAGAAACCAGCCCTGATAAAGAGGAAGCCAACCCTCCCAAGAAAGCCCAGACCTCCTGGCAGCTGGACAGCCAGAGCAAACGCCAGCACCTGGGGAGAGGCAGCGGCGGTGCCTCCGCTCAGCGGTCGCTGCTCTACCCCCTGCACCGCAGCGGCAGCGTGGAAGACAACTACCGAACGAACTTCTTGTTCGGCCTCTCCACCAGCCAGCAGCATTTGGCCAAGTCCGCTGCCGGGCTGGGCCTCAAAGGCTGGCACTCGGACATCTTGGCTCCTCAGACGTCGGCTGCGTCCCTCACCAACAGCTGGTATTTCGCAGCAGAGTCCTCCCATTTCTACTCCGCCTCCGCCATCTACGGGAGCGGCGCGGCCTACTCTGCCTACAGCTGCAGTCAGCTGCCCACGGGCTGCGACCAGGCCTGTGCTGTGCGCAGGAGGCCGAAGCAGGGGGACCGAGGTGACTCCAGGAGGAGCTGGCACGAGGAGAGCTCTTTCGAAAAGCAGTTTAAGCGCAGGAGCTGCCAGATGGAGTTTGGGGAGAGCATCATGGCCGACAGCAGATCCAGAGAAGAACTGGGGAAAGTAGGCAGTCAGTCGAGCTTTTCGGGCAGCATGGAGATCATTGAAGTGTCCTGAGGGGCGGCAGGCTTGTGGGACTCTATTGGAGTTGCTTCCCCCTCCAGGCCGCTCCCCCCAGCGTTTTGAGAGGTCCCTGTGAATCTGAAAAGAACAAACTTCGGGCAAAAAGGTTGGGGGGGAAAAGAAATGTGAGGCTTCAGTGTGACTAGATTAATACGGCAATGAAATGCCAAGTGAGCATCTGCCTGAGGAGACCATATGTGCAGCTGTGTTTCTTCTCCTCCCCTTTCCTGGAGAAGGGCAGAACATTGCACAGCTCTTTCCCTCACAATTACATGCAGTGGATTGCACATCCTTTCAGTGGTTTCTTAAAAAGGAAGCTCTCTTGGTGTCAACCCCTTTTTCTGGTTCCACTGAAACAGGCCCATCAAAGGACCCATCAAAGCTAGTTTTGTTCTCCCCTCCTCATGCCCCACGTCCTCACCAGTGCACCTTAGCCCTGACACTGAGCCAACCTCTGGAGGGAGACCTTTTTTTTTTTTTTTTTCCCTGTCAGAAAGGAGACCGGGAGTGATTCCAAAGGATGTAGGGACTGGTTACAGCACGGCTGGTCTGAACACACCGTTCAGAGACATGTAAATAGTGGTGTAAGTATTGTTCTAATGGATAGGCTTTAGGTGATTCGCTAGAGAGCTGCTTCAGAGAGAAAAAAACCCAGTACCTCAAAAATATAAAAAAATAAACTAGGGCTTTATGGCTGCCAGATGCTGGTAGTCAGTTCATAAGCAATGTGAACAAGTAACGACTAGCCACATTTGATTTTATATTTCTTTTTAAAGCTGTCTACGCACAAGTGTTTGAGTTGACTCAACAGCAATTCTTAAAAGAGATGAATGAACTGTACTTATGAGTGTTTCCCCCAGTCTTTTGAAACCTAAAATAAGCAGTATTTGTATTTCTGATAGCAAGCTGGCTTCTGGGAGAGGGGTTGCTGCTTTGGCTTCTCAGCTATAAGGGAGTGGTTAATACTTAGGGTTACGTGCAAGAGAAGTGGCTGGTACAACACAGCATCATTTTCCTGCCAATTGACAATTCAATAGATGGCCCTTGAAGGCCATTATTAAACCTAAAAATGAGTTTGGGATGGGCTTTTGCCCTTAACTGACCAATAAGATTAAGGAACTGCTTTTCATATGGTTCCAGTCAGGTGTGGGGTGGGTGCAATTCAGGTGGTTGGCTTTTTTTCTTCCCTCCCAACATCCTCACCCAAACGGTGGGGACTTGGAGATAGATAGAAGCTTCTCACTAGGTTTGCTGGCTTCATCTGAGAGAGAGAGAAGTCTGGCTGGCTGCCCGAGGCAAACAGAAGGGGACCTCCAGCACCCTGTCTCATAGTGTGGTGTGACAGAGAAGAGACAGCACCTCCCGTGACCACAGCTCCACGGGAACTTGATCCTGGCCCTCGTCCCCTGTCCCATCCTTTGGCTGCAGAGGCTTCTAGCTGGTAGGTACCACGGCCTCACCACGCCAGCTCCAGGAGGTGTCACCTCCCTGCGGCCGCTGGGATGTCGGATGGGCGATGAGGCTCTTCCGTGGCAGTTTGGGCTGGCCACCGAAAGCAAAGGCCAGCAAGCCACCTGCTCCCCTCGGCTCTCCCCGCTCCTGCCTCACCTGGTTCACCACGTTGCTGCAGGAGGTGTGTGGGCAGCGAGGGGTGGGCTCTGGAGCTTCATCCTTCCTGCTCCCAGGGAGCTGCACACTCACCGTCTCCAGTCTTCCCCAGGACCCCTCAGAACACACCGACGTGGGGGTGAAACTCTATTGTTTTGCCCCATTTCTCTGCAGGCAGCTGAAAATTGTAAATCACGTGTAACAAATACTGACCCCGGCCAACAGCTTTAAAAAAATATTTGTCAGCAGCAAACTGAAGCCCTAATTCAAGTCAGCAGCTTGGGTTATGTTTTGGGGTTTTTTTGTTGTTGTTTTTATTTTGTTTTTACTGTAAGTTTAGCTAGTTTGTGTCTCAAATCTCAGGTTTTACTATATTGAAAAGTGGAGAAGATTTTGTCACTTTGTTTTGTGGCTAGGATGTGACTTTAATTTCCTACAGTGGCCTGTTTTAAAATAGCACTGAAAGCTACAGCATTGATTAACTTGATCCTAAAAAGAAAAATATGCAAAAAGGCACAGAGAGAGAGAGAGAGGAGTGAGTGAAGCCAGAGGCTGTGTTCCTGACGGAGGGGAGGCCTGGGCAAGGGCTGGGCTGGCAGGACGCTGGGAAGCCTGTCAGGCCTTGGCCATTCATTGGCCGTACGGCCACTTCTCTCTGTTTACATATCAAGTGAAAGTGGTTACATTACAGCTATTTTCAGCACATATACACACTGCCTGTGTGTATGTAAATGATTTCACAGTGCTCCTCTCAGCCAGATTGCAGTGAAAGCCCGTGTCTTTGATTCAGATCAGTTAATGGGGGTTAATGCAAATCAATCCCTAGAGACAGAAACAGAATCTTCCTGCCTTTCGTGCTTCTTCACACGTGTGCATTCTCCTCTCTCTATACATACAAATATGTATGTTTGGGTTTCATTTGGTTAATGAGGAACTGAAATCTGGTCTTCTGGCTCCTGGTGATTTCCAATACGCCACCGTCCCTGACTGAGTCAAAGCTGTAGGCTCAGTATTTTTAGGGGACGGGTTCCTGTAGGAGGAAGCCTTACCCCCGTGTCCTGCACAGGGTGGTGCCCTGTCTCCTGTCTGAACTAGTGTCCTGTACCTGCACAATGCTGGAAATGGTCTGTACAAGTTTGGAAAGCAAAGTGGAGGATGCGAGAGGGGGGTGGGGGGGGGGTGGGGGGGGAAGTGCACATGTTCAATATGAATATAATGTTGTTTGGTGTATGGCAAGCTGTTTAAATGGTTCAGAGAGATGTGAGTTTCTCATCTTGTTGTGTCACGAGCATTACCTGTACGTTATGATGAAATAAAATCAGAAATGGTACCTGTTTATAGAGAAGGGCCTCTGGCTGTGGAGCGCGCGTTCCCCGCCCGCGGTGCGACCTGCTCCCAGACCCAGGAGGAGCAGGAGCCTCCTCCTTATCATTCACATCCTGGGTGCCTGCTGGGGAGTGACAGAGGTGAGGGGGCTTCAGACCACTCACCGGCAGCGGCGGTGATTTTACAGCCCTGGGAACAGCTTCAGCCTCTTGCCTGGTGCTGCTCGCCTACAAGTTTGCCTCACGGCATCTTCAAATTCGGGTGCAGTAACAGAAACATTTTTTAAGAGAATTTCAAAACATAACTCTAGAAAAGGAAATGCAGAATGTTTAGATTCCTGAGAATCTCTCTAGAGGAGACAACCATCAGCCCAGGTAAGAACCCCCATGAGTTTCTGTACTGTCTACAAACAAGACATACCTGCTTTTTGTCCATTGTCTGGTAAAACAAGAACAAGGGGGACAGAGGCCGTGGTGAGGCAGGGGCATCGGATCAATTTAAAAACAGTGATCACTTTAAAAACAAGTGATCCCCCAACCCCTATACATTTACCTCTTCGTCTGACACCCCTGTCACCCTGGGTGACAGTCCATCACCACTTTGCTTTCCCAATGCCAGGAGAACCACACGCTCTGCAGGTACATCTACTTATTCTCTGAACCACCAATTTCCTAAATTCATGAGACTAACCTGTTTCCCGCAGGCAACGGCTCCAGCACAGGATGTGCTCAAAGCTGGATTTCCCTCAGCAATCAGCTCTTACAGCAGCTGCCCTCAGCTGCAGAGAGGCTGAAGTTTGTCTAAAAGCACAAACTGACCCATTCAGTGATGTGTGAAGAATCAGCATCCCCAAAACCCCACCATCTGTTTTCATTCCAGGACACACGTTTCCTTATGGTTCCAGGGCAGCTGGAACCAGCCACTTCCATGGCATGAAAGTGAGTCGTAGAATCATAGAATTACCTTGGTAGGAGGGAACCTTCTAAGATCATCTAGTCCAGCCAATAAAAAAAAAAAGCACACACCTACACAAACCCCACACCGCACCCAAAACACCACCAACCCAACACTAATCCATATCCCCAAGCACCATGTCAGCTCGTCTCTTGAACACCTCCAGGGATGGTGCCTCAACCACCTCCCTGGGCAGCTCATTCCAAGGCCTGACAACCCTTCAGGAAAGAAATATTTCCTAATATCTC
>BJBW01006014.1:19514-65755 GCA_004320125.1 Scolopax mira | reverse complement strand
ACAGCCTCCTTTCAGGGAGTTGGAGAGAGTGAGAAGGTCTCCCCTCAGCCTCCTCTTCCCCAGACTGAACACCCCCAGCTTCCTCAGCCTCTCCTCATGAGGCTTGTGCTCCAGACCCCTCACCAGCTCCTGTGGTAGGGGGCCCAAAAATGGACACAGCCCTCGAGGTGGGGTCTCACCAGTGCCCAGGACAGGGGGACGATCACCTCTCGGGTCCAACTGCACGCAGGGCAGTAGAAGGTAAGGCAAGACTTCCCAGGCTGAAGGGTGTGCAGCGCCCACGGACATCACAGCAAGAAGAGGGTCTCTGTAATGAAGAACAGGCAGGGCAAGCGGAGGAACACCACGCTCGGAAAGGAGCGGTACCACACGTTTAATGGCGGAGCTGTGGGAGGCGTAACTCGCAGGGAGCTGAAAGCAGAGCAGCTCTGCCAACAGGAGAATCACCCATAAACCCAGGAGAGCACTCAGCCACCAGGCTGGTCATCAAAAGACAGCCCGGCAGCTCGGGAACAGGAGGGAGGACAATAGGACCTCAGGAAACCACGCAGTCTGAGAGGGGGCTGGCTCACACAATGAGTAAACCTGTGAAAAACATGTTATTTCTACTCTTTCCGGGTCAAAGCTTAAAGGAGGGGAAATACACTTTCAATATTTAAATAGATTTAAATATATTTAATTTAAAATACATATTTATTGTTTTTAAAAAAAAAAAAAAAACAACACAACTCTCTTCTGTCCCCTTCACTGGATCTTCACAGAATTTGCCCTGCAGACAGGCTGGCACTTTAGCACCCTGTCAATGTATTAAATTACAAAACAACGGAAACAACAAAGCGAACCTCTTCTGCACGTGTAGCACGTTGCCCAGTGTAGGATGCAACAAGCACCATCAGCAGCAGAAAGGGGAGGTCACAACAGCAGTCAGGGGTAGACCCTGAGCAGCTGGGGTCGGCAGGGAACCACAGCCCCAGAGGCTGGCCCCATTCTCCAGCTTTTCAGAAGATTGTCCATCAAGAAGCTTAGCCCAGACCCCAGAGCACACACCACCTCAGAAAGCAGAAAAGGGCAGAAATGTTTGCTCTCAAAGCAGAGCACAGCAGGTTATTCTCTCTTCATAGCACTAATTTTGTGGTAGAAGTAACAGCTAGTACATTCGTAAGAGATACCTGAGGCCTTCTCCAACAGCATTTGGCTTGGAGAAGGGAATTCATAAGCAGAAAGGTAATTCCAGTCACATCTCAAATCTTCTGCTAAACAGTGGGAAAGGGAGTAAAGCAACAGTCTCACCTCGAGCATCACCTGCACCCAGGACGAAGCTGAAAGCAGTGTGCAGAGCAGCCAAGCAACGAACAGCAGCTCAAGAAGACGTGGCAGGAAATGTCTTCTCCTCAGTGAGAGGTCCAAAGACTTAGAGTTAATGAAGCCAGTGACAACGTTTTATTTAAAACTGTAAACCATCGTTTGAAAACAGTTAGAGGGTGCATGCTATCTTACAGTACCCATACCCGAGGCTATCACCCGTGGAATGAAAGGTGATGGCCTGTGTGCTGGGAAGAGGTCGGCCGTCACATTTCAGCTCTGATTTCTTTCTAGTTAAGCTGTTAACATTTTTCACAACTTTACCCCTGCTGCTCAGAAAGCTCTAGCTGGGAGGCCCAGAAGCACATTCATAAGCTTTAAGGCTTATGTGTTCACTGGAACAAGCATTTTCTCCCATTATCAGCCCAATGTCTCGGTGGTTTTTGGCAAATAAGGATGGAACTGATTTGCAGCCCTTGCTCCTGCAGCTTTCAGACAGGAATATGAACTCGCTTGCCCTCATTGGCACCGCAAGGAGCAATGCTTTGATCCGATACTTAACAGCATGAGGCAAAACGTCCAGAGGCTGTAGAGAAGAGAGCATCTGCAGCCTAACCCCTGCCTCCAGATCCAGTACCAGGATCTTCCCACCAGTATAGGCTTCCAGCACGCCAGGGTGTGGGATATCCATGGTCCCTCCTGGCAGACGTCTGAATGTCACACATTCTAAGCTTCCAGACAGCATCATGGGGATGAGGAGCACAAGAACGCCTGCAGCCGCTATTTAAAGCTGCTGAATATGCTGGTGTGTCTGAGGAGGGGAGGCAGAGACATAACCCAGTGATGAATGACCAGAAACACCACGGGCACGGCCACGACAAGCAGGTTTTCATGGGTTGTTAGTCTCATGCAAGCTTTTAACAAAGCAAGCGTAAAATACTGCAGGACGCATGAGCAAGGGCTGAAGCCTGATCTTACATCCCACACAACACACAGCATACGCCTGTGTACACACAGCTGCCTAACAACCCTGGGGTGGAAGCAGGAGACACCAGGGCCACTCTGCTGCCTTTACTAGAGAAATCTGCTGAGTTCCTCACTGTCTCTCAAGCACTCCATCCTCCTCCTCCCAGAGCATCCCTCCAGGGGGCTTCGTTTCTATGGGACTCTGCTCTCAGACACTGTTCAGCAGGCCCTGGGGTCCAATCAGCACCAGGGTTCAGATCCACAGCTAAGTCAGCCACAGTCTGTGTCCCAAAGTTTATGCTACATGGTCTTTGGGAATGCAGCAAGAGAATGGCCTGTTGCTTCCTGCCACCAGGCAGCAATTAGTACCATCAAAAACCTACCACACTCTTATTCTCAAATGCTTAGAGACCATCTTCTGCTGACTAAGTACAAAGAGGTACTGAAGCACGTCACCTTTGGGAAGACACCTAGCCCCGTGGTGTATTGGCAGATGAGCTGTCACACACTCCCTGGAACACAGCTGGCCTCACCACTGGAATTGCACACCTGATGTACAAAAACCCTTGGGGTTCATGGACACACTTCAGCCTCCTCGCCAGCAGCAGCACCCTGGAACCAACACAAACACACACAAGCCTAGCCTTGACCCAGGAAACTCCTCGCTTCTGGTTTCACACCCTTCCTGCTGCAGACAAGAGCTGCCACACAACCGTGACACAGGCTGTTAAAACCTTATTTCTAGATCTGTAAATATTTTTACACCAGTGTGTAGAATGTCCTCTTGTTTTATATGGGGAGAAACCAAAGCTCAGAGAGGTGCTGCGAACCGCCTGCAGCCAGCAGTCCAGTGGCAGACTTGGCAACCTACCACCTCCTCTGGGCCAGCCCAACACCCGGGCAGATGGACACACTGCCTGCCCCCCAGCAGAGCCCTCGCCTTGGGAGAAGGCAAAAGCATCCTCTTGCCTTTGGAGCAGCTCCCTGAGCACGGTCCCAAAGGGCTCTGTGGTTTCAGTCCACAAAACACCAGGCTCAGGGAAGCTCTCGGCACGACAAAGCCAAGGAGAAGACCCAAAAGGACTTCTCTTATCTCCCCCTTCCAACTCCATACCCTTGAAAGCAAAGAAACAACTTTATCCCTCTGGTAGAACAAGACAGCACTAAGATAACTGGAGTGTCTCAATAAAAATAAAAAAAAGACACCTCGTGTTCAGCTTTGGGATGCAAAGTGAGCAGGTCGGTGTCAGGGCCTGTCAGAGTCACTGGGCAGGTGAGGGACATGAAATGCCACCGCCTGGGGCACGGGGACATTGCCAGGGCCAGGGGCAGAGGAACACTAAGGCTTGCTTAACATTAACCTACACACATATCTGGAACAGTTACTCCTTTACAGCCTCATAAATTAGTGAGCACATAAAAACAGGAACCTCGAGGAGGAAATGCCAAAACCCTGCCATGCAAACCGTGTTAATTATGATAATAGGCAGATTTTAATAAGCCAGTTCCTGGCTCCTGCCCTTTTCACCTATAAAACACATGTATTTCTAAGGGCAGGGGATCTCCAAAATACCTGCCAGACATCTAATCGTCTACACCCCAGTGGCACAAAGACCATGTTGGAGGGTTTGTCACACCCTGTATCCCTTTGAATTTTTCTAGTAAAAGAAAAAAAAAAAAAAACACACAAAAGAAAACTCCTCTGTAAACCCCCATCTAGTCACAGCAAGGAAACAAACGTCTCTGCACAGGCAGTAGAGGCGAAGGAGACAGGAGGAGGGAGATGAAAGAATGGTAAATCATCTTCTCCAGAGGACAGGCCCGGGGAGCTCCTGGGTTCCTGGCTGTGCAGTTCTGGCAGCTGACGCTGCTCTCCCTCCCATGCCCTGGCAGGGACTCAGGCGGCGCCGCCATCCCCTTCCAACATCTGCCAGCCTGGCCCCTCGGAAGCGTGTCTGCGCTAAGGCTGGAGCGTGGAAGGTGAGGAGGGGGAGCCTCCGGATCAACTAGGACTTCAGCTCCCGCTCGGGTTTCATGGTGAAGGGCTCCAGCCTCTCGCCCTCGGGCAGCATGCTGTTCAGCCGCTCCATCAGCGGGACCGTCTGGTCGATGCCCATCTGTATTCGGCGGAGGATGGCAGACATCTCGTTGACCTTCTGGATCTGCTCCGCATACTTGGCGTACTTCTTCTGGCGCTCCTGCATGAAGCTATAAAGAGTTTCCACAGAGAGGTCCATCTGTTTAAAAACAACAAGCAGAGCGAGGCGCATTAGGCTGACAGTTACCACAGGCCTTTCGGCACATTTATCTTTCCTAAAAGCAACTGAGAAGCGTGTTGGATGCCCTACTGGAGCTACCAGACAGGTACAAAAGGAGGTCTTCAAAGCAACAAGTTTGTCACGAAATGAAATGATTCACAGCTGTGTACCAGGGAGGACATATGAGCACCACAGTTCTACACCCAAACGCTGAGTATTTCAATCAGAAAATTCTTTAATTACAGGGTTGAAAGCCAACAGGCGCTGCCAGGGATTTCCCGATAGACCATGTGCACATCCTCTGAGCTACCCAAACCCAGGGAACTGGTGGCCTCCACCTACTCCTGTAGTATATTTTCAGTGCAGATCATTCATTTGCAAGCACTAAGCTCCACCGCAGTTGCCAGCGATAATTTCATTGGCTTAAGCCAAGCTACTCTGCGACGAAGCCACTGCTGTTATTGCCATCATCGTCTGGAAAACTCCTGCCTTGGGAGAGAAACACAACAGACTGCTAGTGTCCCTAATTTCCCCGAATCCCAAAAATAAACGTGTTGTGATCGACCCCAGGAGAAACATTAAGTAAATCGGCCGTGCAATTAAACACACAGTAAGTACCCAAGCACGGCTCCAGCGTGATGACAATGGCAGGAACTGCGGGCTGTTCCTGCGCTGAGCACCGACCGCAGCTCTATGACTCACGGCCCAACTTTCTCTTCAGCCAGACCCGCAAGCTCCAGGCAGGACCCGGTGAGAGCTGCTACTGCCGAATACGCTTAAGCCAGGGCAGATGGTTTGAGCTCTTTTACACGCTGTAAGACCTACCATGTATTCAGAGAGCTTGGGAACAGAATCATAGAATCACCTGGGCTGGAAGGGACCTCCAAAGGGCATCTAATCCGACCCCCCGCAGTCACAGGGACACCCCCAACTAGACCAGGTTGCCCAGGGTCTCATCCAGCCTCACCTTGAGCGTCTCCAGGGAAGGGGCCTCAACCACCTCCCTGGGCAACCTCTTCCAGTGCTCCACCACCCTCATGGGAAAGAACTTCTTCCTAATCTCCAATCTAAATCTGCTTTTCTTCAGTTTAAACCCATTTCCCCTCGTCCTGTCACTGCAGGCCTTTGTAAACAGGCTCTGTAGCCCCCCTCAGGTACTGGGAGGCCGCTCTTAGGTCTCCCCAGAGCCTCCTCTTCTCCAGGCTGAACAACCCCAGCTCCCTCAGCCTGTCCTCGGAGCAGAGGGGTTCCAACACCCTGAGCATGTTTGTGGCCCTCCTTGGACCCACTCCATCAGGTCCATGTCCTTCTTCTATTGAGGGCTCCAGCCCCGCACACAGTGCTCCTGGTGAGGTCTCACCAGAGCAGAGCAAAGTGGCAGAATCCCTTCTCTGGACCTGTTGGCAATACTTTGGATGCAGCCCAGGATGGGATGGGCCTTCTGGGCTGCAAGTGCCCACTGCCTGCTCTTGTCCAGCTTCTTGTACATCAGCACCCCCAAGTCCCTCTCCTCAGGGCTGCTTTCTAACACCTCATCCCCCAGTCTGTATTGATACCCAGGATTGTTCCAGCCCAGGTGCAGAACCTTGCACTTGCTCCTATTAAACTTCATGAGGTTTACTTAAGTCCACCTCTCCAGCCTGTCCAGGTTCCTCTGGATGACATCCCATCCCTCAGGTGTATCGACAACACCACACAGCTTGGTGTCATCTGCTCTCAATCCCTCTGTCTATGTCATTGATAGACATGTTAAACAGTACTGATCCCAGCACGGACCCTTGAGGGACACCACTTTCACTGCTCTCCATCTGGAACAGCTCTGCTCCAAGCCCTTGAGCACACACCTGAAGCTCAGTCGCTTTGACTTGCTGTATCTGTGCTCAACAGCCCCAGTTGCTTCTCTATGACACTTTTCAAATGGGTATGTCTGAGTAGCTGGAACACATCCTTGCAACCGTGCCTTGTCATGGTGGAAAACAAACACGCAAGCTTCCGCTGAACTGTTACAGGGATTAGGAAACTTTTTTCCCCCCCTATCACCTCCATCAGAGCTGGACACAGAGCCAATTAACCTTTTATTTTGTCTGTACTTTCTAGAACTCTCAGGCTGAATTCTTCATCTCTGTCCCTGTGTTTTCCTGTGGATTCCTGCCTCCTTCCATGCACAGAACAAAATAAAAACCAGCAGAGCAGGAAGCTCCAAATAGAGTGGAAACAATTTAAGCCTACGCAGGGGTTTCTATTAAAACCCCAGCTTAATAATTTAGTAGCATGGGGCTGGCTCTGTAAATTGGAGTGTGTAAAAGGCAGACCACCACTAGGTTTGCACGGGATGGAGCAAACTCAATCCAGGGCCTAAAAACATCCTACCTAATGAGAGAAAGTGGCGTGGAATGGCAGCCAGAGGGAAACCTGCCAAAAACCAGCACGCCTCGTTAAACCGAGCGGTGCGGGGACCCAGGCAGAAACCTCCCCTGGCGTTTGGAAGTTCTCCTCCACAGACAGGTTCCCCACGTGGCCTCACAGCGCTCTGCAAGAGGCAAAGCTACCAAGCTCTGCAACACAAAGACACAAAAGGCCCCCTTTTTCTCTCCATGCCAATAATTTTCATCTCCTGACTTCTCGGCTCTTTGCATCAATACCAGTAACACTCACTTACTGGAGGGGAACATGGGGAGAAAGTGACCTGCAAAAGGAAGAAGAAGAAACAGCGGCGGGGCCTTCCAGGCTCTTTTGCTACTTTTGGCCACGTTCACCCGGGCAATAAAAAAAGCTGCCTCACAAAAAAAGGAGAAAGGGTGGAAGCGAGCGTTTCCTGTGGTCTCCCTACACCCAGCGCTGGTTTGCCGGCGGCGGGAGCCACCACAGCCGCCCACGCGCCTTCAGCGGGGGCTGAAGCTGAGCAATTGTCAGAAAAGGCCAATTTTCACTCAGACCGAACCTAGTCTTTTTAAATAGGAAAAAAAACCCCACAACACACCAACACCCAACGACCTACAGGTTAACTCCTGTCTATAAATGCCAATGCCTCTTTGCAGCTCTCCTTGAAGCGGGCCTAAATACACACTCACATCCTTCCTGCCTCCTCCCCTCCAAGCGAGCTCCTCCAGTGCCAGACCTTGTGCTTTCACCTCTCCTGGCACACAGGCCCGACCCTCTGGTGCTCGGACGGGAGCTCCAGTTGCAGGACTCAGAGGGTCTCAGGACTCAGCCCTATTTACCCACCACAGAGCCTAAAACTGCCCTTTGGGAATCCGCAACAAACAGGGAATGTACATAAGAATCCACTTAATTCCCATCTACTTAATTCCATACAGTAGCAATAAAAAGCATCTGGAGAATAAGAGCTTAGGCAAAGAGTCTGCTGCCTTGCTTGTAGCCATGGCAGTCCATGTGTTTCAAGACACCCTCAAGGGTCAGATGAATGAATTTGCCTTCTCTGAGCAGCTCCTACCAACTCCCACCTCCCAAACATAAGGACCTGCCACAGTCTCTTCTGAAAAACACTCAGGTCTCAGCCTTCTTGTCCACCCCTGGCTGAGAAGCAATCTGGGAAGCACAGCAAGATACCTCAGAGCCAGCAGCTCTTCCACTGCCCTACAACCATCTGGAGGTGTTTATTTGAGCCATTGTTTCAGCTCTGCTTGCTTCAAGCTTCCGGCTACGCCAGGCCACCAGAGTTGTGGGCAACTCCCCCCCATCAGCAGGTCACCACCCTGTATCCATAAGCCATGACAGATGTGGAGCTGTGCTGTCAACAGCCCATCGATGGCTTCGCCGTTGGGGCTTCACCATCACTAGTGTCTCCTTCAAACACACCACTGGGTAAGCTAGCATCATTCCCAACTCACAGGTACAGAAGAGTTTACAGGGTCAAAAGACTGGACCTGAAGCCTGGTAAGAAGCAACAGAACAAAAGCAGAGGGCAGAGCCCAGCACAGGAGGTCCTGGTCCTAATTCTCATCAAAATGAGAGGTTCCCCCAGCCTGGTCTTGAGGAAAAAAGATGTGTTCTCAGTGAAGGGTTGAGAGCTCCCAGTGCACGTTTTCCTTCTTTGCAAAAATAATTCCTCCTATTAAAGCGGTAAACCTGACTCTGGACATGCCCAGAGTAGAAGATAGGCTTTTTCCTCTTCCTACATCAAAAAGGATGGAAGAGTTTTTTCAGTTTTTCTTCTAGTATAGCATCATAAAAGCAGACAAGCCTAAAACTCACCTTCCACAAGGCATACTTTGTTTTGTACAGCCAGTGACATTCAGAATTTGGATCTGTTTCTTTCTATTTCAAAGTTCATGACTCCTCTACGGATCAGTACCAGCAGGACACTAATTTATGCCTCAGCTTCCCATTTTAAACATTGAAATGACATCTACTGGGCTTTTCTTTCCTCAAATGAAAACAGATTCATAATTACTTCCAACAACAGTGCAAGATGGATATTCCCCCCACTAAAAAGGGCTCCAGCACAGCTCCTCCCGCTCCACCACTCACATCGTCAACCAGTCAGGGCTTGCAGACCCTCTCTCTTCTCTGTCACACAGGCCCATTTGTAACACCACACTGAGGAAACACAAAAACAATTGAGGGTACTTTCAGACATCTCGCACACCACAAATTCTTGCATTCATTTTAGAATTCTTCATGGCCCACACTGCCAAGCAGAATAAAGACATGAGTTTAGCCCACAAAAAGACTGAGGTCAGCACTGGCCACAGCCCAGTTCTTTTCAAGAGACTATGCTGAAAACAAACCCGGTGCCCTAAATATACCTCTTACCTGGTGTGGCTTTATAGCACCTCTGCCATGGGCACGTAAGCGTCCTGAGCTCTCAAACAGAGGTCACATCTTGTTAGCTCAATGTCTGAGACTGGGAATTGCAGCTGGACACCCTGCCCCTGGCTGCAGAACATGCAAACGCAGTCAGAAGTGCACTAAAATCAGAACCAAATTTCCAGAGAGGCACTGCTGACACTTGTAACAAATCAAATATAGCTCCTAAGAGGATGCTCTGTCATTCCCAGCTTCTCCACTCCCTCCTTGAAACGCCAATAAGGCAAGAAGATGTTTTGTTTGCCCCCGCTCAGCAGCAGCCTTCGAGAGCTCAGCCAGATGTCCATCTGTCCTGTGTCCCTCTCCCCTAACAATTTGCTGTCAGCCCCCAGCCCTTCTGGCTGCCACTCGAAGAAACACAGCCATTAGGATGCGACCCTTATTCCAGCAGGTTCACTTGGTAGCACAGTGCTCCGAGCACCAGCAGCCTTTCCCTCACGCCGTCGGGTGCCTGGCTGGGGTTACACAAACTCCCTCCTGCAGCTGCACAAAGCCCACATCTGAAAGCCACAGGCAGGAACACGGCTGCCTGGGGCATCAGGGGTATTAGTCACCACGTGCTGGGGTGAAAATACTTTTCAATCAACGCACTTAAAACCGAAGACAGCTCTTCTTTCTGTCCTGCTTGAAAACAAATGTGCTCATGAATGGCTTCCCCCCCCCCTTTGATAATGTCACGCAAAGTGAGCACAATAGATCGTGATGACTTCCCGATGATGGGAACATCCTCTGTTTCTCCCACTCATCCCACAGGCTGGTAAGTGATAAACTTACTGGGTGCCATCTTTGCCAGGGAAGGAAACATTGATGCTCAGCCAAGGCTCCCACGTCCTTTCTCTTCAGCTCCCACGAGCACCCTTCCTCTGTGCCACTGCCAGGTAAACAATTATAATTTGTGTTGGAGTTCTGCTTATCGCACCCGAGACCGAATCCCATGCCAAGATGTTCGTTTTGCTCCCTCTATAATTTCATTGCTGTAAGCAAGTGCAAAGGGTTATTCTGTCTAAGCGTTGCACAGATCGCAGTCAAGTTAGGGACTGAAGAGTAACCCCTTTATTTGGCTCTAACATTGAGTTTTAGCAATATTAATAGGTACATCTTACTTGGTAAGATCTTACTTGATCAGATCTACAGCTGGTCCCTAAACAGCTATAGTAGGTACATGATAGTTTAAGATAAGCTGCTATGCTGTAAGCACATCATGATTTAACTCCTTTCAGAGGCTTTGGGTTGCACAAAAGAATTCAGAATTCAAAAGAAGAAGGTGGTTCATTCTTGAAATTAGCTTTTCCACCTTTATGTAAATCTTTTCCTGCCTATTGTGTTATTGGACAGGATGCATGTTTGTCGCTGCCTCTGAACTCTGCAGCCCACGTTTCCTTCACAGCTCTGACTCGAGCCTTCCCGGCCTGAAAGGCACCGGCATCCCCCTGCCAGCTGGCAGGCCCCCAGCCTCCGCGTAGGGCTGCTATCGCCAACTGCTGCTATAAAAAGGAGTCTCCTAAAGCTATGATTAAAACAATACCTACTTCTCACCCAGCGCTGCTGAATCAGTAGACTTCCCAGCGCTTGAAAAAGCGGGGCCCCCCTTCACAGAGGTGGGAGAAGATGGACAGCAAAGCCCAACAACCAGCAGCCATCCCGAATCTGGTGCTGTAGATGCTATAGCCAGCTCTCCAGCTTGGATACATCTCATCTCACCGTCCTCTTCTACTGGACTGACCTTATGTTTCCCTCAACACCACAGCTAGTTATCATCTGTCTCTCTCAAAACAGCTAAACCTTAAGCAAGTGAAACCCGGGGCACAGGTTCACATTACACAAAATCCAACACAACCTCAGGCTGCGAAGCAGAAGTCCCACCCCCCATCTTCAAAGGAGCTGTAAGAACATGGGATGGGTCCTGAACAGAAGCTGGGGAGCAGGAACAAAACAAGCTTGGTCTTCCCAGGCTCTTTTATCTTCAGTGGTTTGGTCTTCTGTCCCTGACCTTTCAGCATGACAATCACAGAGAGGACCACCACGTGAAGGGAAGACCCATCTCTCTCCCACTGCACGTGCTCCCAGACCCTAAACTCAGTGTTTGGTGTTGTTGTGTCAGACTTTTAAATACACAAAAAGATTTTTTTTTTTTTTTGGGGGGGGGGGGGGGGGGGGGAATGGGGATAAGTATCTGATTTTATCTGTAAGACTTCTGAAATGGCACCAAGAGAAGGTTATAGTAATTTGTAGCTCACTGACTTTTAACTAGTAAGAACACTTCTTTTAGAGCTTTCAGTTGCTACTTTCATAGAACAATCAGGGTCCATCTAGAAAACGATCTCTAAAATGTATCAGACTAAAAAAATTATAAATTTTAGAAAATCAGAAATGCTTCCATATCTGTCCTAAATGATAAAATTTAAGAAAAAACCCCCACCCAAACAATATGTAAGATAAATGAACCTGTGTGTAAAACGTCCTCACAAAACCTCTCTTTTGTGGAGTACAGCTCTGCAGAAGTGAATCAGAAACTCCTAGCCTGGCTTTAATTAGCTGTTCCTAGAGAAAGAAAAATCTGCATTGGTACAGAGTGATCTGTTGCCTAAATAATAACTTGCACAACTGTATTTCAGACTACCTAATAATTCTGCTACATAACACGGCCTTCAATTCCTTCACACAGCTGCCACGTTACTCATTCAGAATACTCCTGTGTCCAGCCAGAGCTTGAATATTGTAGGACAACAGTATTTGCAAGTGTGATTTAGCCTTAGGGTTTCAGTTCTGTACCTTTAACATGTCAGAATGACTAGCTTTAAGCAAGTTGGTTTTCCTATCAAGAATAAGCTTTGATTTGAGAGAGATGACCATTATCATTAATGTTTCCTCAGAAAGCATTACCATTCTCATTTCAGAGCAAAATGGTGCTCTCTAAAATAGCTTTGTTACATTTGCAAGTCATCTGATCTGATGATATTATTCTAGCTTCACACTTGGGATCTGATAGCAGTAGGTCTTCTTTTCCAGATGTCCTTCAGAAAGTCTTCCCAAGGTTTTCAAAAGTCATTTGCCATACTCAGTCAGGGTTAGACACACAAGAAGAAAGTGTTTTCTAGAAGAGAACACTACATAAGAAGAAAAGGTTCTTAGATCTATTCCAGGGAACGCGAAGGAGCTGAGTCTTAACCATTTCTACAGTTTGTGAAGTGGTCCAAGCATTGTCTAGGACTCCCTTTTTTTTTTTTTGTCTGAGGAATTGCAGACAAAGATGGGTTGAAGCACCCTGTCTCACTCACACAGCCAGTCCCACACAGCTGGTTGCATCAGAACTATGTCCCATGTGCTGTGCAGATGGCCTGTGTACACGCAAGAAGGCTGAAGTGTGAGATGTGCAGGGGCACAAGCCCAGCCATCAAGAATTGGGGATTTCTGGATGGCTGACAGGCCAGATGAAGCTTTTGCTCTTTCCCTCACAGGCGCTGTTCCCATATGGAAGTCCAAATCAACTTCTCACCAGGGAAACTCGAAGGTATGTCAGCTCTCACAACGTTAGCCATTCATAATGTGAAAAATTTCTGAAAGATCTTTCTGAAGCTCTGCATCAGCTCCTTCATGTCCAACCAGAACATGAAATGAGCCAAGTGATGATGAGAAGGGAAGGATCTATTCCTTCATTCCCAGAAGAGCTACTTTCATGACTAACTCCACCATACTTCCACACAGTGCTGAAGCTCAAATGTCCTAGCATTTTTCTAGAGGTTACAACATCTGGTAGTAAGTCTTTGGCTTCAGAAAAGCCTCAAGGAAATCTTCATCACTGTAGCTCATTTCCATAGCAAGCTCTTCTGAAGCTATAGACTATTGTTCAAAATATGACAAGAGTACATACCACCACCACCAATCAACGATTCAGTAATTTTAGTGAATAAGTAACTAATCTGTTCTGTGCACCTATTTTTACTGTATTGAGTCACAGCAGCCTCAAGTTTCACAGAAGGCTGAGTATTTGTCTCTCCTTGTTTATGTTTACAAATGGATCTCTAGAAAAAAAACTGATCAAAAGCAAGAAAGCATCGGAAAATTTACACTATGGCCTGGCAGGAGAACTTAGAAAGTAGTTGTTCTTCAGTTGCCATGTAGCTTAGATTAGGCATAAGCAAGAATTAAATTCTATGGACTAGATTAAGCATAAGGTAAGAATATGACCCAAGAATCCTTTTTGATCCTAAAACCTCTTATAAATTCCTTGCCATAGACTGCTATCATGTTGGGTTTTTTTACAATTACCTGAGCACCTTTTTCAGCTGAAATTAATCTGATTTGGGGTTTTATCTTTTAGATAATTTGCCAGTCCCAGAAATTGCTCTTCAGATACATCACTTACTCTTCCCATTAAAAAAAGAAATTAAAAAAAAACTTATTCACTACACCACAGTTTGGCACAGTTCATACACTTCATTAGAGGGTATTCTACTATGCTATAATTCAGCACTTTATCCAGGCTTCCAGAGGTAGATGACACATCCAGCTAGGAACAACGCCCACACAAATTAATAACTAGAAAATTATATGTTTCATACCTCTAGAGCAGTGTTGAAATAATGGCTAATAATGTTCTCATATAGAAACGTTCATGCCCCAATGGCACAGAAACATTAAGGAAACCCTACCCTTCATAAAAAGCAAGATGGCTAGATTACTTGCACTAAGGCTTTGTAATACTTTCAACATGAAGTCATTTCTGTAGATCACATCTGATTGCTATCAGAATGCTAATTATAAGGCTGCTAACACAAGGTCAACCCTGCTCCCCCAGCCTATCACCTAGCATCTTTAAGTCATCAGTGCAACTCCAAATATTTGCAAATAATACTGGCTCACCTATCTTCAATGAATGTCAAACTGCTGAAAAGCTTTTAGCTAGCATTCCTGACACCTCTTCTCCTCCCCAGCCTCCTCCCCCAATTCTCACTTAAGAGTAGAGCTGACGCCTTGGAAATGTCAATTCAACATTGACACAGAAGGTAGTCGTTAAGAATGAAAGCCTGATTCCTGTATCAACACAATCCAGCAGGGAAGGAGAAGACCATTTTCAATCTACGTTAACCATAGACTTATTTAGAATGAGAAATCATACCACTTTCCATCTTTATTTGGATGGAAACCAAACAAGTAAATCTTTTCCAGCTTCCTCCCCAAGGTTCTCCACTCCTAAGGCATCCTTACAGCCCTTCTGTTGTCCTAGGAACTCACCTTCCTTAAACATAACGAGACCTGCGCATGGTGTGTCGGATGAGGTCTTCTCACAGCCTCATGGTATACAATCAATACGTTCCTATTTCTCATGGGAGTACCTTTTATGATAAAGCCCAGGCTGACACGTGCTTTCTTTTTATCTCAAATCTGTTTCATGCCTAAATTCAGTATCAAGTCTGCTAACTGCAGAATGGACTTCAATGCTTCTTATTCCTGTTTGAAGATCTACAACATTGAGGCAGGGGGTGTGTGTGTTGTGTTTGGTTGTTGGTGTTTGGGGTTTTTTCCACTTGTGAAAAAAAGGCTAGAATAAGAAATGAAATTTCTAAACAAGCTGTGAGAAGAAAACGAATTCTATTCCTCCTGGTACCTGATAATCATAAGCTCCATGCACTAATCCTGATGAAAGCATTAATATAAGGCTTAGCGTACCTAGAGTTCCAGTCCTCAGTGCCAGTCTCTTAAGCACCTAAATTCTATAATAATACAAATGTTTGATTGCCAGGTACTTGTTTAAGTTTAATTTCCTATTCTTTCTTGGCAATTTGGTGGTAGAAAGAATTCCAATTTACATCTTTTTCGAAAGGCCGTAAGAAGCCAAAGCACAGGAGAGGGGCACGTGCTGGAACTGATTTCACACATACATTCTAGGAAGGAGGGACTGGTCTTTTTTATGACACCAAATGAAGCAGTGCATGTTAACACAACAGATTTCAGACTGTCACAAGTGCAAACAATCTTCCCTCTTCCTTTAATAACTGCTAGATCACTTCATAAAGCTCGTGTACAACAGAGCATTGGCCACCTGCCTCGGACATACGCAGCAAGACATTCGTTCCATGTATTAAAGTAACAATCCCGAAGCTTTTTCAAAAGCAGTTTCCCATTTTGAAGCTGGCTGGTTAAGACATCACCCCACCACTCAAGAATTCAAGCTACTTGCACACCAGGCTGGAGAAAAACGAGCAAGATCAACTAGAGGACATGAAGGTGGGTTCCAGCTTAATAACCCTGCACATTTATTTCTGCACGATGGTGCCTGTTAAGATTCCAGTCTTTATACATAACACTTCATCACAGAAGAGAGAAGAAATAAAGAGCCTGATAAATTGCCACAGTCCTCATCAATCTCATAATTCCGAGATGCCAAAGACTGTATTTAAGGCTCTGATTTTTTCACAGAACACTATGTTCCCTAGCTTTTCTAGCCAGGCATGGCAGCATGGCATTAAATCCCTTGAAAAGTACCACTGGCATTTCAATCCAGATTCTTACCCATTTCAGAAACATTGCGTCCCAAGGAATTTTGAGGCCTTTTCCCCTGGATTTGGAGCATTTCTAATTTAAGTCTGTGAACCAAAAGGCTCAGTTTTGGTTCCAAGTTCACGTGGCCTCATCTAGAAAGTCTTTACGTGTTGTGCCAAAACTAAACACATCTCCCTTTTTACATTTGCTAGACTTCATTTACGGGCTTACTTTTGATCCTCCGAGCCCTTCCCTCTACTGGGATGAAAGGTAAGTTAGTGATCTGATCCATATGAGCACACAGACCTTGAAGCAAAGGCCTGAAGTCAAAGAAGCACTTTGGACTTGATGAGGTCATTCATATTTTGCTGACCTACTTCAGTCAGAAAGCGCTCCATTCTCAGGGCATGTCTGCTGAAAACGGGTTTCACAAATAGTTTTAGGAACTCAACTCTGATACCACCTACGGGGCAACCATAACTAGCAGGAATGGCAACAAACATCTCACTCGGCAGAGTACTGAAACCAATTAAACCAAAGACCAACTGAAAAACACCTCCACAAAATTTCCCCTTCATTTTGAGCCCGTTCTCTGAAGGGACGTTCAACTGACTCAACTGGTCAACTGTTACTGGAGTGTGGGATGAACCCCAGACACTCCACATCTTTCTGCTCAGAGAGGGATGGAGCTAAGAGAAGTGACTGTGGGGTATCACCCAGCAGAAACCATGTGTGCCTGCAGCAGATAGGCACCCTGAGCCTAACTGCAGCCTTGGTTAATGGCATCCAGCACTGCATCAACCTAGTCCCCAGACAGGCGGTGTCTTTCCAAGGTTTCCAGCCCAGAATTCATTCGTTCCCGGTGATGGAACAGCCTCCCACACTTAGAGAGCTTTTTTCCTTTTGTTACCACCTTCAAGGTACCATGTCCTTTAATTTCCACCTGGGAATGTCAAACTTTTACAGGCTTGTCCCCACCGCTGCCAGCACTCCCACGTCTAGCAAGAGGGGTTAAAAGCCACAGGCTCTGCCCACGGCAAATCCATCTTTCCCTCCAGGTGGAACAAATTGTGTCTGATGTCCTCTGCAGGCCACATTCCCCAGCACATCGTGCCACCAGGTGACAGGTCTCCTCAATAAAACAAGCGCTCAATGTCACAGAAACAACCTAGTTATGATAAAGGTCAAAAAGGCACAAGGCATTCATGAAAAATAAACTGAAATTCCTAAATCCCCAAATTGCTAGGCATGTTTTGCTTCACACATGTGGTGACATGAACGGCTGAATCACAATTTATGAGTCTTAAATACAAGGGATAAGCTATAATGTGCTTGTATGTAATGCTTGTGTAAAAAAGTGTTTTTCTTGTTATTCTGTCCAATGCACTAGAGTAGTTGCTAATAGAAAATAATGATTTAACTCCTACACATAATTTTAAACAGCTGAAACATCGGGAGCTGTGGTCTACGTGTGGCTTCTAAAGTTATTTACTTGCCAAATATTAAGGGATGTATTTCTAGACATCGTAACTACGTACTAGAGAAGCCTGTTACAACTACTTTTTGCAGCAAGGTTGAAAAGAGGAAAAAACCAACCAAACAAAAAAATAAATCAATATACATCTTGTTCTGGAATATATGTTCAAAATAATGAGCTATTACCATAGAGGAATTTGTAGGTATAAAACAAGCCATATGGATAACCAGTTAATGATATTAATGCCTGCCTGGACAAAAGTCACTTAACTATTAAGAATAGTTAGGAATATAAAGGTAATGTTTATTATACTTGAAAATGGCTGGGGGTCTGTGCACACAGCCACAGGTGTGCACAACCTTAGACTGAAATATTTTTAATTTAATTTTGTATTGTAAAGTGGTCTGTTTTCAAAATCATTGTCAGTCTGGGGTTTCTACGGCACCAAATGCTAATAATGCTAAATGATAATAGTGCATCAATATTTGGGTTTAGGGTAAAGCATAAGAGCCCTCCCAATAATCCACTTTCAGTTATATTTTAAGCACAGTTTAGCTGGGAACTACATTTGCCTTTAAGGGTCTATAGGTACTTCAAGTAGCATATCTCCTTTATCGATACTGGAAATCAAGTAGGAAATGCTAGATATCTTTTCATTCAAAGCTTCTTTGAAATGAGCTGAGATGGCTTTCAGCTTCCCTTTTGCTTTCAGAGAAAGAAGTTAGGCCTACATTTTCAAGTGTGACTAGTAAGTTTTGGATATTTGGCTTCAGATATTTTAAAAGATGTGATTATTTGAGAAGCTTAACACACCTCATGCATGAAAAATAGTCTTTTCTTAAGGCACTGAAACTACACAGTTTTGGAAGTGGACAAAATCACAGGCCCTTTCTGAAAATTTAACTCTGTTCCCCAGCCTTTACCTACTCTACTTGTTTCCCATTCCCTGTTATTCACCATCTCTAACAGAAGACTCTCCAAATTCACTCCCTGACACCCAAAACAGATAACCTCCACTGGTAAGGTCTTAATTTAAAGTAGCCCTCTCACTGCTTCATTTTCTTCTTTCCCCCAAGTCATACATTTTATTTAGTGATGGTCAACATTCGCCTTCAAACCAATCTTGATAGAAACCCTCCATTTTACAGATCACAAAACTGAGGCAGACACTCCTGGTGAAAAGAGTACATGCATCTTTCAAAAACTCAACAGAAGCTGGAATTGCTCAGAACTTCAACCTAGTTCTATTGCAGAGCCATGGCCCCGCTGTGGCAGAGCCAGATGTGGGATGCAGCAAGTTAAGATCTCCTGTCTACAGGCAGGACCCCAAACCCACCACAGAAACAAAGGAGAACCATTGCAGTTGAGCTCTTTTGTCCTCATGCTGATAGACACTAAAGATTTTGGGTTTGGGTTTTTTGGTGTTTTTTGTTTTTTTAACATACAACACCCAAGAATAGGCAGACCAAGATTGTTTGATCCCTTCCTCTTCACAGTTCCCTCCTTTGATTTTAAACCTGAAGTATCACATTCTCCATAAGGCGCATTGTCAACTGTGTCCCCACCATTAAACACTTTGTGGCAAAAGCTCCAAGGTGCACAAAGATCAGTTTAACCTATCAACTAGCTATAACTGTCTTTTATACCTTAGCATTTTATAACACGTGGTCTACTGGGTTTTAAAAATTACCTTTTTCCTAGCATAGACATATCATGAGCCCACGTGGGTCCACCAGCAGACAGACAAGATCCTGTTCCCAGACCCATCTGAACAGAATGACCCTAGAAGTAAATAATGTGGTGATTCATCCAATAAGCTAAGAATTTTTGTCCTAAAAAATACCAAAGCACAGACAAATTACTCGGAAAATGCTGCACACGGTTTTTTTTCTTGAAAACTGTCACATCTTATGAGACACCGTAACCCTGGATTAACACACACATAAATCCCAAATTGCTGTTCTGTTGTTTTTCAAACTGATAAGGAGAAAAAATTAAAAAGAAACCCTAAACATTTCAGTGGTCCTGGAATTAATGCAGTATTGAAACAGATGGCGAGTCACTTGCCAAAACTAATATGAAACAGAAAATTTAATGCATAGGAGTTGTTTTACTCTAAAAAGATGCAAGCATATCCTTTTTTTTGGGGCAGTGAAGACAAAGCCTATTGTCACAAAAATGAATCCCTTCCAAAACCAACAGCTAGGGTACCAGTAAGTGTAACTGCTGAAGGGAGGCAGTTGAGTCAACCACCTTCAACCACATCTTCAATTCTTTCCCCTCCCAGCAAACACTTGGGTAAATGTATTTCTTCTTGAGCGAGATCAGTCACAGCAACCTGGAAGCTGCACAGGTTCTACGTTTAGGAGCAGATTCGGATCCAGCCAACACACTGCAAAGAAACCCTGGCTAAACTGGGACCCGGGATGGAGAGCAGAGCTAGACTGCTTTGATCCCCAAAATAAGAGAAGGCACGGATGGGTCTACTTAGATCCGCAGTAACTACTTGTCATGCAATGTTTTTGTTTGCCTTCACTTATTCTCTTTCCTGTTAAGAATAATTGGAATTCAGGTTGTGCATCGATTTACAAACCACCACAGCCAACTGTGAGTTATCACGGAGCAGTAAATTTCCAACAGTCCATTGGAGTTTTGTCAGAAACCAGGAAACTTCTGGCCACACAGACAATGAGCAAAAGATATTTGCCCTGGGACATTTTTTCAAGGAAAGACTTTAAAAAAAAATTATAAAATCCTAGCTGCAGGCAGTATGACTGTGGTGCACTGTACAGGCACTGGGTACAGGCAGTGAGAGCCTGAAAAGGGAACCTAGCTCAGACAAAGGGGAGGGAATCAGGGACTGAAGCAGGAAAGTTAAAAGCATCAGTGACCTGGTAAGTCTGCTATCAGAAAAAGAACACTTCAATTCTAAAGGAAAAGGGAAATACAGACTAGTAAAATGAGGATAAAAGAATTTACTGTCCAGTTTTTGCGCACATTACGCTTTTCACAATACACTTCATTGTCATTTTTGCTCTTTACCAATGGTCAAAGCTTTGTCTACATGGTGAGACTAAATCACTGCTGACAAATGGGTGCAGCCAAACGCGGTTCCCTTTGTCTACACTTGTAAGGAGAGACCATACCCTGCTCCAGTTCAGCTGCACCCCTTGTCAGCAACTGTCAACAGCGGCGCGATTTAGTGCACCAAGGAGAGCCCAAACAATTTGGAAAGAATGATTTAAGCTGAGTGGGTCCCACCCGGCTCCTCCAGAACACACACGCAGAATGGCCAATGCAAGAAAAACATTGAAAAATTGTTAGGAAAACGAACAGTAAAAACCCACCAGATCTGGCAGAGGGATTGAAAGCATATGAAGTTACTTAAGTGTTGTGAGCAAAAAATACCCCAACCCCACTCACTCGTCAGTTGTCCGAGTAACAGAGTCACCCATTTCTCCTTCACGTGGTCAGATGGGAGTCTGCGACACAGAACTTAAGTGACAGTCTCTGTATCATTGTTTTATTTACATGAAAAAAACCCATAAGCCTTATAAAGTGGAAGAAAACATCAGCATAGCTGATTTGAAATGGACTCTGCCACTTGTCCTGTTGAAGGCAAATCCAACTAATGCAAATTGCACTGGTGGCACCTACTGTGACCTGAAATCATGCAGATATTCCCTCTTACTAACAGCCAAAAAAATTACAATCTGCTTGGATTAGTGCAGTACACTGTCATTAGACATTAGACTGGCAATTAAATTCCATTTCTGAGATTGTGTGATCTGAGTCACCAACATCTGCAAATATCTTTACATCTTGTGTAATAGCTGGCCTCAGATCTTGATACACCAAAGTAAAAAAGGCCTTTTTAATGGCTCCCACATTATTTTGGACTTAAAACTTCATGATGACAGCAGCTTCTCAAAACAGCCAATGAATCAAATTTATTATCCAGTTTGTCATGTGGGATTTTCTTAACTCTAAGCCAATAGAGCAACAACGAATCACAGTCATTGTTTATATTGCATGAATCAAAATTAACCACCTGTTCAAAAATTTTTCTTTTGACATTAAAAAGTAGTCAGTCTCACAAACTTTTGACATATGAAGCATTCACCAGTTCTTCTACACATCTGGAAGTGCAGAGAAAACACTCTCGAACAGCATCTCCTCTCATGCCAGTCTGTCTTGACTTTAAAAAAAATTAAAATCTGTCAGCCATCTGACTCCTTCCAACATCAGTAGCTACGCAGAAAGACAATCCAACTGCAGAAAGCTCACCCCAGGAATTAATTTCCTTCCCAACAGGATCGTTGAATATTTAAGCAGATTAGTGATTTTCAAATGATGGTTTAGTGGTAAAAACAGAGTGCATGAAGATCTTTTTGCCATGCAGGTCAGAGGAGAGACAGCATGTTATGGGCCTTAAAAAAAAGTCTAGCTCTACAAATCCATTGAAGAAAGAATACTACTCTCTCCAACCATAGGAGATGGTAAGATTACCATTTCTTTCCTTAAATTAGAGCGTAATGATGAGGCATAGTAAAATGCGTGGTATACAGACCTAAATAAGGCATGTCAGTTAAAAAATTCCAGTCATAGAGTCATAGAATGGATGGAGTTGGGAGGGACCTTAAATATCATTGTTCAAAACCCTCTGCCCTGGGCAGGGACACCTCCCACTAGAGCAGGTTGTTCAAAGGCCCATCCAGCCCAGTCTTGAACCCCTCCAGTGATGGGGCAATCTTTTACCTCATCAACAGTTACCTGCAGTACTTGCAGGTACTTGCCATACCAGAGGGGCAGCCCCTGTTTACAGGCAGCAGTCACAGGACATAACCAATAACCACACCACCCAACTAACCTCAATGAAAGCCGGGGAACTTTGCTTGAAGTATACACCCACAAAGTTTCTCTACAGGTTTTACTTTGAAGTGGACTGCTGCAAGTGACTCAAGGTCACCTACAGGAAGCACCTGCATTCATAGCACAAAATGGCCAAGCCAACCAGAAACGGGCCCGCAGCGGGTAGTACCTCCTTGATCCGCTTCACGAGCGCGTTCTGATCAAAGGCAACTGCTTCTGCACACTGGTGAAGATGATCTTGGTACCGGAGACACAGCTGCAGCACCTGCTGGGGGTCCAGTTTTTCCAGTTTGGTGTTGGTGGGAGAGGTTTGCCCACTGAGGAGTCCTACAAGGCAAGGGAAGGACCAGAGTTAATCCGACTGTTCATAAAACTAGTTCAGCTGCAAGCCCAGAGGCAGCAGGACAAAGCCAGAAGAAAAGCTTTAAGGGGTAATGAAAAACTAACTCAGGGTCTTAGGCTACTGAGGGGACTTTAGCAATGTTAAAGGCTGAAAGTGGGAAGGGCATAGATTGAAGATTTATGGTTGTTTAGGAAAGAACAGTTTGCCAGACAGCTCAGCCCTTCTTGACAGAACTTAAACACAGACTAAATGCAGGGCCATAGGACACACCAGCTTGGTTTTCATCAATACACTGCATGTAGTGAGTCCTGTTTCTGCTCCTCCACAAACAATCCTATACTGTGAAAAATGAACCCCCCTCCTCATTTACATATGACACAAGGGGAAGGAGCTGAGATCTGTGTTCCCATACGGGCATGGAACGCAAGCAATTTTCACTAGAATGATGCCATCAAAACCAGAGCTCTAAAAATTCACTGGTCCCCCAAAACGACCTTCCTAAGTTAAATTATTAGGGGTGAAATCTCCATGTTTTGCCTACCTTGCAAAAAGATTTTTTCTTTACAATCTCAAAGACTAGCAATGTACTTCATTTTATTTTTCTTAATATGGAATTAAGATCCCTAACTACTCACATGACAAAGTTTCACAAAAAGCTCACAAAAAAACCCCTAAATTAAAATTGGGACACCGGTTATATCCAATGGAGAAAAATTATCCAGAGACATTTCTCCAGCCCGTTGTGTATTGCCCACAAAGCACAACTTGAGAACCTTTGCTGAGCTCAAGCATTACATGTGCCACACTGACCACTTTCCCCAAAGCTGCTGGAAAAAATGATGTTAAGCTCTTAAGGCCATCCATTTTTTTTGTCCATCCCATTTACTTACTTTCATTTCATTTTCCTTCAGCATTAGCACAACCTTTTTCTTCTTGGGACACCATGTGTGACAAACAGCACATACACACAATCTGCTTTTCCCAAAACATCCATCAAGCTATGTAAACTGAATTCAGAGACTGCATGCATGTGCCCATTGGGACTCTCAGTTTACAGACAGGAAAAGACATTAAAACAGCAAATGTAAGCAAGTATCACACCAAACAATTAAAAAGTAATAGATGCCAGTTATTTGGATTGGAAAAGTTCTTCTAAGAATGCACCTCAGTGGGAAATGGAAACTATTTTGGATGGCCTCAATGCCTGTTGGAAGCTACAACTGGTGACAGAGAGTTCTTGCCAAAACACAAGAACAAGATAGAAACCAAGATGTAAGTCAGAAGCATCTTAGGAATTTGAGAAAGTTAAAACTCTTTGAAAACATTTGTAGACAGAAATGAAAATAAAACTATGACACTAACTTCATCAGATATGACAAATTAGGTTTACTTCTCATCAACACTCAATGTTCTAATCTCTTAGGACATTCTCAATTACCCTTTGCACAGCATCTTTTATTTCCTCATCTTAAGAGTAAAAAAAGATAATTTTGGTTTGCTGACTTGTTGCCCACTACAGTTGTGCTGCCTCAGTCAAGAGCCCAGGAGAGGAAACAGGACTTTAACCTCAACCCCCCATCAGCAAAGTGAAATTATTTCTTATGTTTTAGAAACAATCTCCTCAGACAAAATGTTAGGTCCTGCAATACCAGTTGCAAACCTTTCAAACCTACTTTCAGCTGAAGTGCAAAACTTTCACCGGAGTAAACCCACTGAAAGAAATAAGGCTTTTTAAAAATGGATACATTACACTTCCTAGTGCTTCATCGTTAATTCTGATCTTCTGTAGAAATTACCTTGTCAGGATAAACGTTCAAGTAACATTGGCAACTTTTAATATGTTGAATGTTCACAAAGGAATGAAGAGTTCACCATCCACCCGAGGCGGTTATCCTGTCTCTGCACCGATCAAATGCATGATGCTATCAACCAACTAATTTTCCTTATTACTAATCTCTCACCAACTTCAAGAGGAGGAAGAAAATTAGACTCTATTTACGAGATTTAATTAACATGAAGAGTGCATTTTGGTCAATTTACACCGCTTATGAGAATTTTGAAGCAGAATAGGCCAAGGACTGTAAAAGGAGCGATAAAGGAACATGCTACTCAAACTTATCTAATGTACTTGCAGCCTTGTCCAGGTTACATAATGCTAAATGCAAAACTGATAAACTGTAAGGAGCCTCTAATTCACTGGCCAGAAAAACATAAGCTCAATGGAAAGGAGCCGTTTAACTGTTCAGCTGGAATTCCTTTATAAGAAGGCAGAGGTGGAAATACAATCCTTCACAACTGTCTGGAGTAGCAATAAAAAAACCGGACAGCATATGACACTTAAAGATAGACCGTGGTATTATTTTGGGTGATGCCAAAGGAATTAGATTCTCCAGAGACCTCTAGGCTCATGCTGACAATGACAGAGAACAATCTGGCTTAAGTTTCAACCTGCAAGAAAGGAAAAAATAAACAACAGCATGAAAATGTCCATGCAGCCTTCCACCTGGCAGAAATTCCCATTGTCAAAAAGTCAATCCACCATTTTTTGTTGTTCACAGTAACTACTTGCTACCCACACTATAAATATTAACATTTTCTTAACATTAACATCCCCCTCTGCTCCGTGCTCATGAGACCCCACCTGGAGGTACACCATCATCCAGCTCCAGCTCTGGAGCCATCAGCACAAGACATGGACCTGTGAATGGGGGACCTGAGGGGGGCCATGAAAATAGTCAGAGGGCTGGGACAACTCTCCTGTGAGAGCAGGCTGAGAGAGCTGGGGCTGGTCAGCCTGGAGAAGAGGAGGCTACAGAGGGACCACACTATGGTCTTTCAGTGCCTAAGGGGGCTTGTTAAAAAGACAGAGAGAGACTTTTTCCCAAGGCCTGTAAGGGACAGGACAAGGGACAATGGTTTATAAACTGAAAGTGGAGAAGTTTAGATTGGACATAAGGAAGAAATGTTTCACAACGAGGATGGTGAGACACTGGAACAGGTTGTCCTAAGAAGCTGTAGATGGCCCATCGCTGTAAGTGTTCAAGCTGGATGGGGCTTTGAGCAACCTGGTCTAGTGGAAGGTGTCCCTGCCCAGACTAGATCTTTAAAGACCCCCGTCCAACCCAAACCATTCTGGGAATCTATGATTTTAACTCAGTAGCTTTGCTCCGAAAGAGCAGATGGCAAAACTAAGAGAGACTGCAACCACTCAGATCTCAGAGACATTTTAACAGGGAAGCCCAGGGGGTAGAAAAAGAGAGATGCAAGGCTGGAAAGGATCCCCCTGTGCCACGGGGCCCAGATCTCTTCCCTTCTTCCCAGCAGCAGGCAGTGAGCCTAAACAGGTTTAACACAATACCTCCTCCATTAGCTCCATACCTTGAAACAGCAGGATGCTTCTCCATCAAAAACTTGAGACCCACAGGAAAAACCCTGAACCAAAAAGGAGATATAGAAAAGGGTAGGGGCTTAAAAAAAAAAAAGTGTTGCTGATGTCCTTTGTTCCTATATTAACAGGAAATTGAGGAGATATCTAAGAGCCTGTAGCAATTCGGCACTGAGAAAGCTGCATTTTTAGAGCAGAGGTGGCCAACAACTCTCCTCTTGAAAAATCACTGCTGCCTTCTTAAAGCCTTGTCCTACACTTTGAACTCTCCACTGCACAGAGCCTCCCTCAGAGACCAGTCTACACGTGGTTTGTAAGAGGATATGAGATCATATTTGTTGCAAGAGAATATTTATTAGGTCACTCCTGAAACCGCCAAAAGGGGGAGAGACAGAGGTCACCGAGTGGTGCAGTCTCACTCCCAAACCAGCCAGAATTTGAACCTGGTCACCAGCACATCTCAGAGCAACTCACTGCTGAGCTACTACCTCTTCTTCACCGAGGAAAGGGTGTTCCTGTGATTTCATCTGTGTCATTATTACTTCCTGCCACCCAAGAGCAGGGTTCTGCTCTTAAAGGAGAAGAAAAAAGCATGTAAAGTTTTAATTTCTTATTAAATCGAACAGTCATTTTGCAAGCTGCTGGTTCTCTTCCAAAGAAGGAAGCAAGCTAGGCATCATCTTTGCACTGCTTGAACCCTGGAGGAGAGACTGCTTGGCACATGAGTGATGTGGTGAACCCCAACGTGATAAGGAAAGGCGGCACGGAGGCTCGGGGAAAACAAAACCAGGGAAACGGGAGAAGGACTACTGCTGAGCTTCAGTGCACGGAACAAAAATGCTCTGGCAACTGCAGAGTCCTGGCTATCAAATTACACCATAAAAAAATTAAGAAGAGACCATATTGTGTGCCTGACACGATGAAGGGAAGAAAAGATCTCCCACCTAGTCTGGATACGTCTGATCAGTGACCAGCATGCCCATGAAGGTGATAAACAGCAACCGGGACAAAGAAAGATTCATGTTCCAGCTCCTAGTGGTACTTTAAAAAAAAAAACACCAACCCAATACAGCAAGTATGTCATGCACAGAGAAATATCATATATCACTACAAGGCTAGCTGACCCACAGACTTGACAAATCTGTTATTGTTTCCATATTCCTTGGCAAAGCAGAGGCATGTTAAAACCATTTTCCTCCTACTTAGTCATCTCCTTGTTGGTTCCAGATCAATGTACACTTCCAACAAATCACATCCTACTGAGCAGAAGAAAGCTGTGAGTTTAAAAAGCATTTTTATGGCTAGAAGTGAAGTTCTTGAAAAAATGCTTTCCATGCTATACTGATTCTACATATATACAGAACACAGTAACCCATCGTTATGTTCTGCTGCTTTAATGGACAATCCTAACAGCAACTTGAGTGCTTTCCAACCTGAAAGTCTTAATATTTCTTTTGACTTCTGTATTTCCACTTGTCAATCCCCTTTTCAACCAGTAACAGTAGACATTACAAAGAGAAAACCAATAGGTCCACAGTTGTTAATTTATTATTACAGTCAGCAAAGCACATGATGCTGTGGTCTTGTTACTGGTTTTGAGGCCAGGAAAGGTTGCTGCCATCAGCTAACCAATCTTTCTGTGGAATATAAGAGAGGACTTTAAAAGTAACTCTTTATTTAATCAGACCAGAAGTCTATCATGCCCAGAATACTGCTTCCAACAGTTGACAACAGTGGACATTTAGAAAACAACATCTTTATCAGTTCTTCTTCTTCTTCCACAACCTTCCTGCCTCCAAAAGTTATTAATAAAAGTTTCAGGCAGAAAATACTGTGCTCAGTGAAGCTATGATACTCACTGATCCTTTTTGAAAAGTATATATTTATCTCCAAAATATCCTGCAGCAATAAGTAGATGCTTATTTATGCAACACATGAAGAAAACTCTTTACACTTGCTTCTCTGTAGTTGTTGTGCTGTGATGCACCAGAAATCTATAGAGCAGGGTGTACTTTATCCCATCACCCTTCCAAGCTCAAGAACCCCACTGATCAGTCTCTTCTCCCACTTAATTTCACTGGTTACCTCTGTTACCCCTCCCAACATCTCTAACACGAGGCCCGACTTCCCTCTTTAAAAGCCAAGTCAATTCTTCTACACTGTGTAAGGGTTACACCTCTAGCAATCCAGTTGCTTCTCCAATTGCTGCCCCTTTGCTGGACCTACCAACCAGCACACCCTTTGGAAGGGGGGCATTGGTGCCTTTGAAGAGGTACTTGTCATCACCTCTTGCCCCCCAGAGCAGAGTTAAAGGAAGCAACAGATTATGCACCACAATTAGCAATTGGGTGTCAGCGTTACAGAGGTGTTCCCAGTTCTGGTATCTGCTTATGGAGGTTTATTACTGTGTTCGGTACCATTTTTAATATTATGGAGGTTTATTACTGTGTTCGTTACCATTTTTAATAAAACCTCTTCTCTGAACGCGTTCTCGTTCATCCTTGTAAAGAATGACATACTTCTTTTGCAGCAGATGCTGATTCAACTAATTGATTTTGCTTTTCTGAAGGCAATCCCACAGAGTCTTCAGCAAGCTTCTGGAGAAACTAAAAAGCTTTTATTAAGTATATGCTAGTAGAAAGCTGTTTTCAAGAATTCAGGGTGTCCTGACAATTTCCTATTTGACCTAGAGTTCATCATCTTTTCTCTCCTAACACATTTCTTTTTGCCTTCTTGTGTGTGTGCATAACTTTTTGTCTCCAGCTCCCTTCACATGGCATACACCGCACTGCTTTCCCCTCTCCCACCCTTCAAACTCACCTGTGCTGTCAGCAACTTGCCTTATTTCAGCTGTTCCCAACTTCTCCTCTTACCACCCTCATTTTTTATAACTCTTCTTCCTAAATTTCATCCAAGACAGTAAAATTCCTTCAGCTCTATTTCTCATTGAATTTGAGTAGACTATGGCTACTATTAATATAATAGGATTGAGGCATTTAATTTACCCTCATTAAGTCAGCTTTAGTTTTAACTTAAAAAGCACTAGCATTTTTGAAGTCTTCAGGAATTTTCCTGTGTTACGAGAGCATTTAAGAATTATATTCCCCACAACTCACCTCATCAAGCATTTCTAAAGCTTTTGGGTAGAAGCTACCCAGTCTGGCCAGCTGCTTAAATAAGGTGGCCTCGGTGGCCACAAGTTAACTATTATAGTTGCTCTTCCTGTTGCTATTTGCACGGGGAGATTGTTTTGTCAGTAACTTCAGGCATCCCAAGTACCAAAAAAAGATCCACACAAGAAAAGGATTAAATTACATCCCCAAAGACCAAGTCTTCCTTCTTGACCGTTATGGCTTGCACAAGTTTGGAGGCAGCAATTTGTTATTAGTTGAGATAGAGAGCTCATTCCAATGCAGGATGACTTCAGTATGACCCATGGAAAAGAAATAATTGCACGTGTATATGCAGCAGAATAAAAGGTATTAAAATACTTCCAAACAGATAAGGTAAACAGATTTACAGGGCTCTCATTGACTAAAAGCTTTGAATTTTAATTGTGTGCTTCCTCACTTGTTCTTGAAGACAAGAAAGGACTACATTTTCAGCGAAGTCAGAGGAGTCAAGATAGCTTTTTGAGGGGGTTTGTTTTGCTACGGATTTTTTTTGTGGTTTGGGATTTTTTGTTGCTTTTGCTTGGTTGTTTGGTTTTTACAACACCTCAGTTAGGAAACATCAAAATTTATACACTCAAATTTGGAAACCCAGGCCACCCTTAAGAAAAGGGCATACACCATAGCATTAGTAAAATTTAACTGTAACAAAACTAAGCAAAACTAAAGAAAATAAAAATAAAATCACTGCTACTCACCCAGAAATCTTTAAACTCAAATGTGGATGACCACATGATTTTTTTCACAGACCAGTTTGTTTTCTAAAAATCTCAATAATAAAACACCTTGTAATAAAATATGTATTCACTCCAAGACAAAAGTTGCCTTTGTTGAATGTGTATTTTCAATTCCTTTGAACTTTAATGGGGGAACACAATGACTGTAGGCAAACTGAATAGCTATTATGTGAGCAAAGAACATATTTGTATTGTGGCAAGGAATGTTGGCTGTAACAGCAGATTTTCCCTCTACTTTGGAGTCGGCACCATGTGATCCTTTACTTCTGCATGGGTGACAGATGGGCTGAAGACTCTCATCTTGTCACATCGTTTAGCAGGCAACTTTTCTGACCGCAGAGCTCAAATATGCTCTCAGTGTGAATACTGCACCTTGGCCTCCTAAGGCAGCTATTGCCTGTGAGACATTACTCACCAAGATAGAGAAATCACCTCCCCTTTCCTTCCTCCGCCATTTGTCTCAAAAAACAAACATTGAGAAGATTCAAGACAGTCAGGTTTCTACAAAAATATAGTTTGCTACAATTCTAAGACAAAACCCCCACACTTTCACTTATTTCCACCTATTAAGGTCACTTAATTTACATTAACAGAAATTGTGATTCAGGGGGGGTGGGGGGGTGTTGTTGTTATCATCATTATTATTATTACTTCACCAGAAGAGTATTTGTTTGTGGTATTTCTGCTTTCCTTCATGAGCCTCATTTTTGCTTAGGACCAGATCCTGCAAAGATTTCTATATATCATTAAAGATTTTTCCTGTCACATGAGGATGGCTATACATTCTCAATAAGTGTGCACACCATTTTTTGCACCACTGAAGCTTGCAGCTTCTCTGATGTGATGACTTTAGCCCCAGGTTTTTTATGACTCGTGCAGCAGTTAGCACAATGGGGCCTGATCACGACCAGGACTGTGAAGACTGCTACAAAATACAAGTGTCTCAGTGATGCAAAAAAATCCTAAATAAAAATTTCAATTTGAAAAGAACTAAAACAGAAAGAAATCAAAAATGCTTCCTCAAATGTCCAAAAGGAGAAAATAGTGCGCCATCTGCATCTGAGACTTCAGTCTGCAGTTACTCAGATATTCCTCTCTGGAAGCCTGAGATCACCCAGTGTTACACCTTCCAAAAGTTGCTAGCAGTTGCCCTAAAACTGGAAACCTGCCTAGCAATACCCTTCTATTGAAGCATCAGGTAGGGAAAAAGGTACACGAGATACTCTGAAGAAAACACACAGCTGCACTTTGTCAACTAAAAGCAGCCAAGATCCTATCCCACTGATTCCCCCAAGACCCACCTCCCCACGGATTTTTCACTTCTAGAGCACAGAAGTAATAGGGAGAAGCAGTGGTTTTGACTATGCAGTTGCAATGTTGCATGGCCGACTTCTTGCAACACACCCCAAAGTATAAAAATAGGCAGAAGACTGAAAAAATGGATGGGGTGGTTCAGGGGGAAGTGAGAGACAATGGTCCTGTGTCATGCAATAACTTTTAAAAATTTATTTATTTAAAAAAAAAACCCTCTTGGAGAGACCCAAGACCTACTGCCATTTAATTGTTTACGCACACTACAGCTGACCCCGTTACCCTAAGTGCTCTGAGAACCAAGAAGCCAGAAGACTAACGTCATTTTAGAAGATGAGGAATTGAGGCACCAAGAGATTAAATGATTTATCTGAGACCACATGGAAACTGCTGTCCCTCAGCCTAATGACTTCACTGCCAGAACATCCCTCCCCTTCTCTCACCCTCAAACACCAAACACCATCAGGGCAGGAGGCAGCGGAGCCTGCTTTCCTACATCACCTTCAGCATAGAGAACTGAGCATCAGCACGGTCTCTCCCACACAGATTCCCAGGCATCGAGTAAAGGTTCATAAGACAACCAGAGCCAAATCAACAGCTTCTTCCCTCCAACACCCACATACATGCTCCACAAAAGGGAAGGTCCAACTCCCATATTCCTTATCATGTGTCTCACTGCAGCTCTTGCACAGAAAACGATTCACTTCACTAAAACCAGAGCAAACTAATCCAGTGGTTTTCTTATTCCTCTAGGGTAGAAAAGGAATCACAGCACCAGGAAATCAAAAACTAGAGCTAGTCCTGGGAGAGAAGGAAGGGAAGGAAAGGACAGAGGGGGTCATCTCTGTTTTTGGCAACAGCAAATTAGGGTTTTTATGCCTACTAAGCACTGAGAGTTTGGACTTTACCTGTTCACCCATCTTCCTTGAAATAATAGGACCTTAACTGCTTTTTGTATCTCTCTCCCACTGCAAAGTTTGGCTGAGGTTTGCCCGCTGATGCAAAGTTTTCTAGCCCGTACACGGATGAGAAAAGGGACTGCAGGAACAAATAAACTTATTTTTTAAAAATAAAATAATAAAAAAGACTCAACAAAAATCTACAAGGAACTGATTTAGCTGATTCTCATACTAGTAACAAAGATTAACCTCACAGCAATCTTTATTTTATTTTAGGCAAAAGTGCATGGATATAACAAGTACTAGACACAAGACATAACACGTACTAGCAGGAGAAAAAACCACCACAAACAACAACCCAAAAAACCCACACCCCAAAACCAGCGTTCGGTGGCTTAGAGGAAAGGTGACATCTAAAGTCACCTCTGAGCACAAGGGCACCCACGTGAAGTTGGGGCACGTTTGCTATCCCCACACACAAGTCAATTCAGCGGGGGCAGAGCACCCAGAGGCAAAACCACCCAGACAATCCCCACAGCGTGGCTGAAGGGCTGCAGCCCGAGTCACCCCTAGTTTACTCCACAGAAACTTACTCACAGGCCCTGTGCCCGAGACCACCTGACAAAGGTGATTGGAGACAAAATGCCCAGCTGGTTCAGGCTCACAGATTACATTACAGCATGCCTTAACTGAGGTGTGCCTCTTCAACCAGGAACACCTTTTATTAGATTAACTGATATTGCTGTCTCTTGGTTTTCTCCAAACTTTCAGGCACTTTCTGCAGTTCAGATGTCAATTTGAGAGTTTTCTGTTTGCAATTTATTGCCACAGCATGGCACAGGACAAGACTGACAAACTGGCCATTTACTTGCAGATTCAGCATCTCCAAAACTTCAGTTTTCCAGAGACGAAGAAAACCATTTTAAAAGTGGCAGAAAACATTTTAAAGGTAGCTTAACTTAATGAGTTCCTTTTAAATAAGCGACAGGATCTGTTGATGAAACTTGTTATTGATGCTGTATAATCGCAAACAAAGCACTAGGCTGCTTCTGGTATTTTAATTTTAACTTGGATAATACTTATTTCTTCTCTGAAGGCTTTATCAGCATGACTTGGAAGGGCTGCACTACTCAGGAGTAGCAAAGTCCAAGTGGGGATGAAGAAACTTTTTAAATTATAACACTCTTAATTACATAGCTCTTACATCATATAACTTCACAGAAATGACATAATTGCTCCTTACTGGACTGTTTTGTATATTATGGGAAGTGGTTATCTAGTAGCAAGTGAAATTGAGTAAAGGAGAGAGAGGGCCTACCCACTGCATTTCTCCAGTACAAAATGAGGAAGAATCACTTTGGGAACCTGGATGCTCTCAGACAATTAAATTTCTTTCCTTGGCAGCCACACTGCCCAAACAGCACAAAATTATTCAGGAAGAGCCATTTTCTATTTAAATGATCCTACCATCTGACATTTCTTCAGTGAATGCCTGCTGTCGAACTCTGAACCAACACTTCAGAGTTCTGCTGAACTCTGTCTTAGCTCTCCAACTTCTATTGAAATCTTTGGGGTTTGTTCCTACCTTCCTAATTGTAGTTAGCCAAACTCAAGCACTGATGTACTTTGCTGTTTCTTTGATTCTTTTCCCGAATCCATTAGAACCAATTTTAGAAGTAACCCCAGGGATACAGTGGATGTCATTTTCCCAGCAGTACTGGTATCTAAATAACTACTGCTGTTCCCAGCATTGTATTAAAACAGGAGGGTACTTTCCCTGGCCAGAAGGAAACATGGAGCTGGCAAGAAATTATAACTAAATTTAGGATACTGAAATTACTCAGAAGGTTGAGTTAGGGAGAGAGGGAGGAGACAACGCACACACTATTTACTTTTGACAGTGTATTTAATAAACTAATCACTCAGCTTTGCAGGGCTTACTAGGGCACCTAAACCATTCAACAGTTACACAGAAGTAAGTGGCCTGCTGTGCTCTGCACTACCTCCACGTTTATCACCTCCTGTCAAATACTGTCAAGTGGCAAAGTGCCTTGAAGAAAGACAAAGCACAATAAGGAATCCCTACATGAAGTGTTTCAAAATTCCCGGGGGTGGGGAATCAAGCAAATTGCACCCCCTCTGTAGTAGACAGTTTGCACTCCCTTTGCACTTCAGTAAATAAACTCACTAGTAAAATATTATGAAAGAGGATCATCTTATTGTTAAAATAATCTGCTTCTTAAGCAAGCTTTGAATAACTTGTGACAAGATTTGTGTGATCATGTCTTTATAGGCAACCCATAGGCAGTGGTAATCCAGAGTACTGCTGTAACAGTTAGGACAAGTAAGAGCGCAGGGTTAGTGAGCCTGGGAGCTTCTTGAGGCCTGGCTCCCCACGCTGGGAGACAAAGACTCGAGTCCCAGCGTGGCCATCAGCCCAGGGAGACACATCTCGGAGCCAGCCCCAACAACTTCCACATTCCAGCTCCGCCAAGCACATGCGTCACTCCCTCTGTGGTTACAGATACCCAGAATATAACAATTCACTTCTCTACTTGATCCCCCCACCCCCCAAACAGTGCAGCTGTAAAAACATCTCCCCCTTATTATTTTTTTTTTTTTAATATACAGTCTGCTGATGGTGTGCTCACACACAGCACGAACTGATTTCCTAAGTCTGTCATGGAAAGTATCCGTCATTTTATAGAAAAACTTCACTTCCTCACCGTAACGGCTCTAAATATGTGGTAGGTGGAGCTTTGCTCATCCTAAATCCCGTCTCCTGCAAGGTACTCAGAAGACCCATGACAAGACCTACAACACCTTTATAGACGGGAAGCCTCCCGGCAGTCAGGAGAAGGCCCCTGTCCCTGTGTAAGAAGGTACCCTCGCAGAACTACACCCTGAGCTCCTCTTAGGGTGCTCTGCTGCTGAAAAGGGGATGAATCTTGTTACCCAGCTCTCCCCCTTGGTATGTAGGCCAAGCCCCATCCTTGTACCAGTTCTGGTTCTCACAGAGCTCCTCCACAGGTGGATTCAGCTCATCAACTTACCCCAAAACTACCAGCTTGTCACTCAGAGTTCCCCAGCAAGCCAAACTGGCTGACGAGGGGGCCAATAAGCCCCAGGAGCAGCACAAAATCACAGCTATAGACAGGTAAGTGCTTTCTTTTCTCAGCTGTTAGATCAGCTCTCCCACTCTGGGGATGGTCTGGAGACAGACAGATATTCTTCCTCCGTCTGGGGGAGAGACTGGCATGCAAAATTATGAGACTCACCGTCAGCATCTTTTGACTATACTAAGAGAGAGAAAAAACCCAACAACATCATGTTATGGATGCATACAGCATCAGAATACCACCTGTTAGAGTAATGCCAGGTACATCCATCTCCTCCTTTTGCTCCTAACACTAGAAAATACGCACAATAGCCAAATAAAACTAAACCCACTGAATAGTGACTCGACTTTATCTGTTACGGCTTTAAAAAACCAACCAAAGAACCCAAACAAACCAGATTTTCTGACTTGGTTTACTATAAGAGGAACTTAAGGGCATTTCAATTAACACATCTCCACTGGGTACTGCCCATGCACAAAGCCAGCTACAACTCTTGGCAAGGCTCTGGCACTGAACCTTTCCAAGGACTAACGAGGGGCCTGAATTGGAGCACGGGGCTCCAAAGCTCGGCCGCTGAGGCTTAGGGGTTACGAAGCAAGGCTCGCTCCCCTCTCATCACTGAGCTCATCTCCCCTGCTGGAGGAGCAGCACCCATCTCCTCAGCTCCAAGCACCTGGCTGCCAAGGGACTGCTCTGCCAGCATCCAAGATCACCGGATCCTGCAGCATCTTCCAGGAGGAACCTCTGAGAAAAGAGTTCCAGCCAGACACCTCTCCCCCTCTGCAACGTATCGCTGGGCAGAAAGACACCTCAAGAAAACCATAAAACCACATTATTCTGTATTAACACACAGACGCGGCCATAAAGCTCAATTTCTCTTCCCTCACCATCTGAAACAACAGCTTCTCCCCACTGACAGCAGTTAATGCTCATGTTCTGGGCAGGAGGGTCTGACTTCAGGTAAGAATTAAAGTTCCAGGCAGGGATGAGCTGCACAGCCAACGACAGCCTTGTTCCCAGGCAAATATTCCTCTTTGTTATAAAAATAGGGAGAATAAAAAAAAAAAAAAGGAAAAAAGGCAGAAAACTTCCAAATTAATTTTTCAAGATTATACATGAAAACAACTGAAAAATTAAATATTTAGCAGGACATTATCTGTATTTCCTGCTATTTTAAAATGACAGAGGTGAGAAAGACGGTATTTTTCAGTACATTTAGCATTTTTAAAGCTCTTAATATCATACTGTGGAGTGTCAGCATTCCCATGAGACAGCATCTGAGACTTTTTGCTTTTCAGATGACCAGAGACTGAAGAAAGGGTCACGTTCCAGTGCCTGGAAGCGGTCACTTGCTCTTGCCCATCAGCCTGAGCTGGGCTGCTCTTCCAAAGCCCCTGCAGTTTAAACACACACAGGCTCGGCTCTTGCATTGGCCCTCGCAGGGTGAGGGGTGCCCAACCGGCCCCACAAGGGCCCTTCTCCCAGGCTTGGCACTCAGGTGGGCTGTGGGACATACTGGTTCAAGCTGGCAGATCCAGCAAAAGCTTCCCCCTTTCAGCAAACTGCTTCTCCCTGTCATCAGCCCACCCCACCGAAGCGGCTGGTGGCGGGGCAGCCACAAGGCCACCACAGCAGGGGACGGCGGCAGTTTTCAGCAGCAGCCCCTTGGAACGACGATGCCTTTACACTGTGAAATCCTCCAGGGTTTCAGCAAGATTCAGAGCCTGGGTAGGCAAGTCAAAAGAGCAGCTGTAAGCCATGGAAGTTGCCTACTGGCTTTGGGAAATGTAAGGTAGGGTGCTTACTTGTCAAGACCAGGGAGACAAGCTGCCTCGCTTCACCGCTGCTGCCTCCAAGGGGTATCTGCTGCACCTACGATGGCTCCTCACCCACCGTGGCTCATTCCTGTGCACAGTCTGCAGACTCAGTGGCTTCAGTTTAACTTTCAGAAAACCTCCCGTCAGGTCCAGTGTAATACTGAACCCAGCAAAACACCCAAAGAGTGTATCCAGGTCTAAGTTACCTCTCACTACTGCACCTGCCACCACGTCACTGGAACTGGAACACCATTTTGACGTTAGATTCTCCATCTGGAGGATGCCATCCATACTTTGTTAGGTTTCTTATGAAGGTGATAGATCTTGCATGCTTAAACTTGGGTAACACGGGTAACATCAGGATGGCTGCAAGACCTGCAGCTGTTCATAGACAGTAGCTGTTCCAGATACTGTTTTGGTAGAGGGTCCTACATAAACATATCCACTTTAGCAATGATTTTTGCACTGCTCTTTCAAACTGTATGAAAACAAGCTCAGAGGCAGATTTCAGAAAAGGGGTGCATAAGGGGAGCAACCACAACTAACTTTTAGAGGTTGTAGGGGAAGAATTCTGATCATCTGGGAACTGTAACCACAGGGGTGATGACAAAAGAACCTTGCCATTTTTTATTCTGAAATCATGGAGCATTTCTTGTTTTCACTGATACGAATACATATCAACATGTTGACTGCACACCTCCTCTCTAGCAATATAAAGTCTAAAAGCAACATGATGATAAACCATGGTAGTGCAGACACATATGCATCTTTCCTTGGGTTGGGGGAGAAAGAGAACAGGAAAACTAACTCTAGAGAAGACAGGAATGACAATAACATAGAACAGTATCTAACTCCTCAACTGCCTTAAAGTTAAGGTACAAAACAATTTAGAACAGGTTAAAACTTGAAAGTCCAGAGCCTCGAGTCCTTAAGACTCTCTTAGAAATGCATTAGTATCTTAAAAGTTTTCATTCAACTCTCTCGTTAATGAATATGTGGTTATTTTGGGGTTTTTTTTTCCCTCTTCTTCTGATGTAATGTGGGAGAGGAGGACGGCCCTTGCAGCAGTAGTTAAATGGTTTGTTTGGTTCTGACAGCTTTCAGTGAAGGTGCGGAGCACACCAGAAACCTGACCGTTCCTCCTTCCCGGTGGACCCTGCCTGCTCTCCTTTACCTCTTAAACTGCAAAGCTTTACTTCCCAGCTCACCCTGCTCCAGCACAAATTCAACAGCTTTTCCTCGGAGCCTGCTGCCTGTTCCGTGCTCATACCCAGCGCTGAGTCATCACAAAAGAGCTCTGGAGGCTGCACGTCTAGTAAGGTCATTCAACAGAGAGCACTCAAATCTATTCAATCAACACCGCGCTAGACGAATTTTTTTGAATGAGATAGAGTGATCTGGCAGGAAGTCATCAAATGGAAAAGCTTCCGGAGAGTCACATATACCCGAGGGAATGGCGTACCAAGGGGGTCGAATGCAAAGCTTTGCCTCCCCACGCTATCACAGAGGCAGCAAAAGCCTGGTGAGGGGAGCCAGCTGAATATAAGTGACACTGTTAAATTGATTTACAAAGTTTGTGCCCTCAACAATCCAGCTTGTAAATCCTTTTACGGTCTGAAAAATAATGGCCTTACACCTTACAGATGTTTGCGTAGCTGCAGGCTGCTCGTAGCAACTTGTAGACATGGTGGAGATGAGGAAAGGACAAATACAGCATATAGATACCTCACATCTATACTGCTAGAATGCTCAGTGCTGGGGCTTACTCCAGCCTAGAAGAACTCATTCTTAAATTCGACTTGTGCCGCTTTAGAAACAGTCTGCTCAGAACCTGAATGCATGAACACAAACAGAGCAAACACCACACAACTCTTGTTAAGGAGAGGAAAAAATAAGTTATTAGACCAATAAATAAGTTATTAGACCAATAAATAAAAAGCCGTGTCACTTCTATGCTCTACAAGAGCATTCATACAGGGACAATTAGCAGTAGGTGTTCTGGAACAGACAGCTCATAGATTAGATGCTGTTAATGATTTCCCATGCTTTGGGGGTTTTAGAAGACTCTCTGTTTTGGTTTTAGAAGCAATTTTCTCCTAAAACTGTTCTATCACAACATTCACTTGTTATTTCTACACCTTTTCCGAGGTGCTTTGCACCAAATTCACCAAATACCAGGAGTAACTCCCGAGGGGTATCTGTTGGAAGGCAGCTTTGACTGTGGTGCTGCCTGCCTGCTGGAAGTCCCTCTGCAGAGAAAACGTTGGTTACTTGAAGTACAAAATACCATGAAGCTTTAAAAGCAGGGCAGGCAGGGAGGTCCTGCTCTTCATTGGCCAGGCACTGAAGCTACCAGAGGTCACAAAAGCCGAACTTCTTTATTCAAGCAAAAATTCCCACTAAAGCCAAATGAGGTTTTGTTGAATAAGGGCCACAGGAACGAGCCCATAGTACGCTCTGGACTGGGAGCAAGTCAAAGCACATTACGCAAGGGCTGTCAGGAGTCTCTGTACAGCTCTCCAGAGCCACAGTGTAGGAGGAGCCCTGAAGCATCCTTAACCTTTGTCTATTTATGTCCCAGCACTGAGACTCCTTCCAACAAAACAAGCCACGCTTTTATATATTTTTATTTGCCCAATTTATAGCAAGCAGCGCTCTCCTCCTCTTCCTCTTTCCCCTCCCCTCCTTCCCACCCACCCCTCTCCTTTCCCCTTGCCGTGTTGTGCTGTTTGTGTGGAAAAAACCGAGCTCCCGTCCTTGCCAAGAGTGACATCAACTCATTCTTATCCGCTGATGTCCAGCAGAATCTTCCTCTGATAAACATTTGCTCAGTGTCAGAGCCCCAAGGTTACTGCCTGCATTTTGTTTTTGTTGTCCCTTGTTTTCTGACACTTTGCTGCTCCTTATACATTGAAATCCTCCCCCCCCCCCCCCCCCCCCCCCCCCCCNNTTGAAACCCCCCCCCCCCCCCCCCCGATGTCTTCGACCTGGAGCCAGAGCAAGGCAGTGAACAGGACATTCCTTCCCACCGCCCCCTTCCCTCTGCAACAAGAGGCTGTTTGTCTCTCTATGAACAATAAAAAGCTGACAACTGCAGAGAAGAAAAGAAAAAAAAAGAAAAAAAAAGGAACAAAGTACATGGAAAAAGCAATTCAGGAGTGCACCACCGAGAAAAGACTGGCCCCATCCTCTTGACACCCACCCTTTAAGTATTTATATTATTTGATCAGATCCCCCCCCAGTCTTCTCTTCTCCAGACTAAAAAGACCCAAGTCCCTCAGCCTTTCCTCATAAGAGAGATGCTCCAGGCCCTTAATCATCTTTGTAGCCCCCTGCTGTACCCTCTCCAGCAGTTCCCTGTCCTTCTTGAACTGGGGAGGCCAGAACTGGTCCCAGTGTTCCAGATGGGACCTCACCAGGGCAGAGTAGAGGGAGACACACACTCACACACTCCTCTAGCGTTTCACCCAAGCTCTCATTTATCTGAAGTACATCAGTCTGTGCCTTCGGGCAAGCAGGAAATGTGTTACTGTTTGTCCCAGCAACGTGGAATCAATGGTCAATCTATTAAAGCAAGGAGGAGAGAAGATTTTCTTCTCTCAACCAAAGGGGTTGAGAGAAAGTCAAGAGCCCTGAAATGTCTAGCAGTGAACAAAGAATGAAAACAGACACCTTTTGGCCTGGGTCAGCTCCTATCTACAAATCCACTGAAGAGGAAGCACTCTACCAAAGCTTCAACGTACAGGGACATTGCATCTACAACTGCATCCATCGTTGGGTCAACAGGGAAGAAAGAAATATCCATTTGTACAGTTTTCCAGAAGGAAAAGTCTGCTGTAATTGGAAGGAGATGTACTGGTAGCACCAACCTACAGGCTCACACTTTTTTCCTAGGAAACTAGTTCTAAAATCCTCTTGTGGTGGTCACAAAGAACATCTTTTTAGATTGTATGTGACAGAATGAAAGTCAACTATCTTCATAAAGAAAGTGAAGAAAAAAAAATTACTTTCAAATGTTACCACTAAGACATACCAACTGTACTAGAGCATTAGAAGTACTGAAGAAAACCAACATACAAAAATTACTCACTGTCACCATCACTTAGAGGAGTCTGCTAGAAGAAAGAAAGGGAAGGTGATGATCTGGCTTAAAACAAAGTACACAAATCCAGCAGTCAGGCAGGGCAGTCAACTTGTCTTTGTTTTTTTCAACCTCTCCAATTCTCAGTGCGGAACTAATATCACTTGGATCCAGCCGTTCCTGTGAATTCACAAATCTTAGCAATACCTGTTGCTACAGGGCGACCTGCAACATCCCCTTATGCAACAGCAAACCCTGTCCTTGTGTAGTTTCTCACTGGTTTCCAGTTCAGACAGAAAATGTTAACAAACAAGACAGTTCCTCAACTCATAGTCTCATCTTCTAAAAGCCTTGACTGCTCCCATTGAAGTTTATGATCACGTCAGTGCCCTGAACAAGTAGGGAGACCAGAAGTAACAACCATAGGCCAGGTCAGGCAACAACTATGTTGTCAAACAAATCATGAGAAAGTAACATACAGGTTCTGGAGTAGACTTTAAACAACAAATGTGACATATTTTAAAACAATTTCCAATAAGAAGGTTGCTTATTTTTCAAAAAGACATTTGGAAAGATCAAGGTCTTACTTCTTCTTTACGTAACTTCTTTTGAAACTGTAAAATAGTACTAGTCATTAAAAAGTAGTCATCAGCTAGGCTGCAAGTACATATTTTGCAAGTGAAGGTCCAGTGGATTAATCTATGTACCAGATTAATCCGTGTACTACTTACTGAAAAGAGACAGGGTGTCCCAATAAGACAGCCATCTAAATGAATGGAAATTCTCTCACCTCAAAGGCCTAATGAGATGCTCCATGACTGTCACTTTTCATGAGTGAGCAGCCAGCCAGAGGCACTGACAATTTACACACAAACACCCCAACAAATCTATAACTGAACTGTAATCCTATTCCAGGGAAGCCTCCATAAAAGCCTACACAAACAGAAACAGCGTATGCCAGCCTCAAAATACAATTTTTTAAAAAGTGTGATTTTCCAGAATACACAAAGCAGATTTTTAGTACCAAATCTATTACAAGCATTTGCACTGAAACCTATCTTAATTCAGTGGTCAGGGATTAGGTAGAAAGGGGAGACTTTTTTTAAAGTGTCCAAGCCCATTCATTTGATGCGACCGTATTGGTGGTTGCTCTTCTGCCCCAAAGGGGAACCAGCTGTTGGCTGAAACACGGGACACAGCTTGTTGGGAACCTGGGTGGGATTCACACCCACCCACATTTTAGGATTGAGTTCTTTTCTAGGCTATCCCAATTTATGATATTCACATGAGTATTTCCAGTATGTGGAAATGGAATGTTTGGTCTCAGAAATACTAACAGGACACAAATTCCCAAACAACCTTGACTATAATTAACCATCCAATTATAGTGGCATTTGGCCTACCAACACCTCCCTGGGCAGTCTCTGGCTGTTTTGTCTCAAGAGATAAATCCACTGCAGAATTTGCCAGAGCAGCCCTCTCAGCAAGATAAACCCCTTTGGAAGAAGAGAGGCGATAGCTGCAATACAGGAATCCATACGCCTATGAACAAAATGAACACCTTTTTCATAGCAGAAAGAAAAAAACATATAGCAATGCTGTCTCAGGGGTTTAATTAGCTGAGCGGGAACACCGATAACGAGACATCTTATCAGTTTTGCTTTCAACAAAACCAATTAGTATCAATTTAAACAGAACAAGCTGAGATAAACGCGTACAGAACATGCATAACCTTGAGGTTCACAATGCCTAATAATTAAGTACTGGATCATTTCCCATACTCAAGAGAGAAAAGTTTGAATAAATCAGCAATAATCAAAGGCACATTGTTCTCCTATGGGGACAAGAAGGGTTTGAATCCAGTACGTTGATTTCAGCCAGGTGTCCTTGTGAAACTGAGCCATGGCAAGGCTCGAGTTTTTGAGATCCCCAAACAAGATTGTGAACTTTTCTCAGACAAAACCCCCCAAAAAGTAAAAAAAAAATATATATCTAAAAAAATAAATATCAGTCCACATTTCTAAAGTGTCTTACAGACAAAGGGAAAGCTAAGCCACAGCTAATTACCAGAACTCCTCTTCCACCCAAAACTGTACTTATACACCGCCTTTCTTCTCCCTGTTCTTTTGCAGCCTTCTCTATCTGCTTTTCCATTACTATTTATTTTTAATCTCTTATTTCCAGAAATATTTATCTGGGTTTTTGAACTAGCAATGGTTTGATGTGTCTCTATTTACTGATACAGATTTTGACCTTATACAACTTCTAAATAGGCTGGATGAGCAGAAAGTGAGGTGGACTGAAAACTGGCTGAGCTGCTAGGCTCAAAGGATTGTGTTTAGTGGTGAAGTCCAGCTGGAGAACAATCACTACTGGTGTTACTCCAGAAAGTGATACTGGGGCCAATACTGTTTAACACGTTCATTAATGACCTAGACGATGGGACAGAGTGTAGCCTCAGCAAACTTTCAGGTTACACAAAACCAGGAGGAACAGCTGGTAGCACCAGAGGGTTGTGTTGCCATTCAGAGTCACCTTGACAGGCTGAAGAAACGTGCTGATGGGAATCTCACAAAGCTCAGCAACAAAAAATACAGAGTTCTGCACCCAGGGAGGAATCACCTCAACCAAGTACCAGCACACGTTGGGGTTGGAAAACAGCTTCACAGAGGAGGAGTCGGGGGTCCTGGTAGACAAGTTGAACATGAGGCAGCAGCGTGTCTCTGTAGCAAAGACAGTCAACATCCCAGCAAGATCCCAGCCTGCAGTGGGAAGAGCTCCAGCAGATCAAAAGAGGTGACTGATCCTTCCCTTCTGCCCAGTGCTGAGGGAGCCACCTCAGCAGTACTGTGTCCTGAGCTGGGCTTCCCAGTATGACACATGGATGCAAAAGCACAAGTCCACTGAAGCACTAGTCCACAGAGATGATTAAGAGACTAGAGATCTGTCGTACAAGGAAAGGTTGAGTGAGCCAAGACCACTCTGTGGAGGGGAGTAAAGAAGATGGGAGCCAGGCTCCTCTCTAGGGGTATGCAGTTAAAGGACACCAATTGACACACTGACAATTCCATATAAACATCTGCTTTCCTTGGTTTAGTTTGGGTTTTTTACTGTGCCTTCACTGGAACAGGTTACCCAGAGACACTGTGGAGTCTCCATCCTTGGGGATACTCAAAACACAACCAGACAAGGTCCTGAGCAACCCCCTCTGGCTGCCCCTGCTTTGAGATGGGGAATTGGACTAGGCTCTCTCCAAAGGCGCCTGCGATTCCGAGCAACAGGCAAAGAAAAAGGGCTTTATAAGGGCACCAATGTATCGTAAACCCTACTTCTGTAATCCCTACTACTCTTAAAGAACATTATAAAACTATTTCACACATTACCCCTTTGGAGTAGGCTCGTACCCCTATCCTTTCCACAGAAAGCTACAAAGAATCGCTACTGGAACAGGACTTCTAAGTTACTCCCAAGCTCTCAGGGTTTACACTATGTCTCTTTTATCCCACTCGGTTGATATAAGCTAGTCAAGTCTAGCCTGAGTTGGAGAAGCAGCAGCAGAAGCAAGGAGAACTCTGTTTGCATTCTGGTATATGGCAATCACCACCCGCGAACATAAAATGCACATGTTTCTTATAAGAGGCAGGAATGCCTGGGGATCACTCGGGCCAACTCCCAGCGTTTCAAACTCTCTCACTGGGCCAAATTCCTGTCTCCGTTACTGACAAACGGAGCGACATCCTTGCGGTCAGGACATGAATTTTAGGCTATTGTAATTGCTGTTGTATGTGTGAATGTGCACACGTGTTTAGGCTCAGTGCTACTTCCACAACCGCACTGCAAGTTCCACAGCACGCAGGACTTTTTATTTCTTTACAGCACTAGGAGAGTTACAGGACAAGCCCCTGTACTTCTCCACATCTTGGCTGCAGAGAGCTTGGAAACATACAAATACTTCTTCATTTGCCTTTTAATTTTTTCATGTAACAAGCAAAATACCCAAGTGGCAATTTTTTTGCGGTTGGCATGCAACTCTTCAGTGCTTGTGGCTGATAGAGAGAGGTTCCATTCAAGCAGAACACTTCAGTCCACCTCAAGTCTTTTCTTTGAGACAACCAAGGCAAATACAACCTCCTGGTTGCTCCAACGTACAATTCCTGCGATGCCTACTGAAGTTCTTAAAAACCATGCACGACTCCCATCCAGAACTGCAGTAAGAGGAGCTCATTACTAACCCCCTCCTCGTGCATCCCCTGTCACCAGCACCCACTGCTTTCAGCAATCACGTGGAGCTTGTCTTTTTAACAGGTGCAGCTTTGCCCTCCAACCACAGGGCCTGAAGGCCCTCTCTGGTCCTTCTTCACATCTTTAAGAACACACTCCACCAGGCCAATACCATACAACACGGTTTTGCAGGCTCCTCTGGTTTTGAGACCAGAATACCTCTGACATCTCAGGACAATTTGGAAAAAAAAGAAAGGGAGTCTTTGTATGTTTTGCAATATTTGCCCCATCATCTCTCTGCATGCTTTAACCAACCCGTCCTGGCTTCGTCAGGTGGAATATGGGTTTAGGAGTTCATTTTGCAGCAGGGTGCTTCCTCTGGCTTTCAGAGTCCCATTAGAGAGAGGGGTGATCTCAGCAGAGAAGCTGTCCGACAGCAAGCACCTTCACCCACCCACTGCCTAGACAGGTTCAAACCATAGGTCTGAGAAACCCTTGCTCTGAAGAAGCTAATGACTTCTTAACTACAGCTGAAGCACAGAAATCACAATACAAATAAATTGTTCATTTTCCTTGTATTTACCATGCTTTATTCTTCAACATCTTTATCAATGACCTGGACAAGGGGATCGAATGTACTCTCAGCAAATTTGCAGACAACACCAAGTTGGGTGGGAGCACTGAGCTGCTGGAGGGTAGAGAGACTTTGCAGAGGGATCTGGACAGGCTGGATGGATGAGCTGAGACCAACGGGATGAGGTTCAATAAGGCCAAGTGCTGGGTCCTGCCCTTGGGTCACACCAACCCCAGGCAGTGCTACAGGCCTGGGGAAGAATGGCTGGAGCTGCCCCATGGAAAAGGACCGGGGCGGGTTGGTCGACTGTCAGATGAACATGACCCAGCAGTGTGCCCAGGTGGCCAAGAATCCTGGCCTGTATCAAGAACAGTGTGGTGAGTAGGACCCAAGAGG
>BJBW01006014.1:0-19320 GCA_004320125.1 Scolopax mira | reverse complement strand
CAGGTCACAGATGACAGGACAAGGGGTAATGGCTTCAGGCTGCACCAGGGGAGGTTCAGGTTAGATATTTGGAAATATTTCTTTCCTGAAGGGTTGTCAGGCCTTGGAATGGGCTGCCCAGGGAGGTGGTTGAGGCACCATCCCTGGAGGTGTTCAAGAGACAAGCTGATGTGGTACTCAGAGATATGGATTAGTGTTGGGTTGGTGTTGGTTTGCGTGTGGTGTGGGGTTTGTGCGGTGGGGTTTTTTTGTGGGTTTGGTTTTGGGGTTTTTTTGTTTTGTTTTTTTGATTGGTTGGACGAGATGATCTTAGAAGGTCCCTACCAACCTAGATGATTCTGTGATTATTGAAGGTAACATTGTCTTTCACTCTTGCCACCCAAATGATTAAAAGAAAAATCTGGTGACGTTCCCTACAGACAAATGCCAACTTCTCAACAGTCATCAGACCATATGCTGCAAGATTCATTCATCGATGGTGCTGAATATACTAAAAATCATGGAAGTTTCTTTCCATCCTATTGTCTTTTTTGAAAAAGAGATATTTTTTTAAAAAAAACTGGTAGAAGCATTCTACCAGTATGTAACTGGTAACTATCAAGAAGTTATGCCACTGCTAGAGAAGGAGAGTATTAATGACCAATATCACTGCCTTTGATTGCAACAAGTTTTTCCAGCAAACACAGAAGAGAATGAAAATTCTCTCCTTTTCATTTTTATCCAAGAGCATCGAAATTAATCTCAAACCAGGACAATAACGTTAAGATTCAGATAGTATTTTTACCAATTTTCTTTTATCTTAAAACTGGCAGCCAAATAAATAACTAACCTCTTTGCAGATTAAGGCAGTTCATGGAAGCCTAAACTCAAAGGCTGAAGGTTTCTTCTTTCTTAAAAGAACCCTAATCAAACAAAGAAAAAAAGAGGATAAAACCCCTTTTCTGCTTTGCACCTAATATTAGGATTGCAGGAAGAAATATAGTGTCTCAGCATACAGGGTAAGCCAATTTGTGTCAAATATGCTGTCCTACACCCCCATAAACAACTGCCCACGTTATATTGACCTCTCCTATAATTGTCACTGGCGCTTTTACAGCTTGGTGGAAGGATACTTCAGGGAACTGAGACTGAAGAAAACTAGTGTTATTTTCAGAGAGGGTAGGGTTAAGTTTTCAGCTGGCTCTGCTCCCTGTCTGGCTGCATGAGAGGCAGGGATAACACAAGCGAGTAGGGAAAACAAGACTGCCTTCAACCAGCTTTAAGCTCAAACTGAAGTTGGCGAGCCAGCTGGAACGTCAGGAGATGAAACCTGCTGTGCTCATGCTACTCCCCGAAGACCACTTCAGTGCCTGAGGTGCACACAATGCTTACACGAGGCAAACTTGTTTAAAAATAAAACGCTTTGTGAAGAGGTAGGAGTCAACGTCGGAATGAGCAGGCCCAACTACAAAGTCTCTTGCAAGGGATTCAGGCTTAGCTCCGAGGTGGTGTACAGCCCGAGCTCAGGGATGTCCTTAATATTGCTTTATTAGCCAAGAATGATTCTGCCTCGCTGGTTTGGTTGGATTCTCCCTGACACTGCCTTCTATTGCCTAAAAGTTAGCCCCTAACGTACGCTCATCCTCACCGAGGCACTTTGGGAGCTCACACAGGAATGGTACAACTGCTGGGGGTCCAAGCACCTTCCCTTACCACAAGCAGCCCACCAATAAAATGTTTAAAACCAAGAGGACAGCACACCACAAGCCAAACCTACAGATGTGATGTTCCCAGTACCCCAAAAGCCTTGGGGATGGTTTTCTGAACACAGAACTGCCAAAGCAGAGCACTAAGTAGTGATCTGACTAGTCCTGCATCTCCTCTGGAATACCAAGAGCCCAGCACAGCCGAGGCTTGGGAATCTAGCCCGAGACCTAGAAACCAGCACAGGCTCAAAAACATAAGGTTCGATACTCCCTCCAAAACGTTTGGTAATCATTTATTCTGACAACTCCCTCTATTCCTAACCCCCTAAGCAAACATCCAACTCCTTTTTGAACCTTATTAAATTCTTGGCCCCGTCAGCATCCTGTGGCTGACTGTTCCAGCATCTAATTGCAATTCCTAACTTCTGGAGCCGCCTGCCGTGGTCTCTCTCACTCGCACCCCGAGCCCACTCCGCCCACGTGCAAACCAAGAATGTTCCTGATAATCCTTTTGAACACATCTGCTTCAGAGCAGAGCTGCCTCAACGCAGGTCTGCCTCAACCAGGTCTCCAAAACCCACAGGTGGGCCCATCAGGAACCACAGCAAGGGAAGCAGCAGACTGATCCCTGCAGCAATGCTTTTAAGCAGCAATTCATTCGCTCTGCCAGGCAAAAATAAATAACGCAAATAAAAAACAGGAAGGGCGAATCTGAACAATAAAATATTTCAAGCTCTTAATAGCAAGGAGATGCTCGGGTTTTATCAGACCACACTTGAATCAAAGATGTCCTCTGTAACACAGCATTCCCTCGAAAACAAAATACAACACGCAGCCTGAATGTGTCAGGCACATATGCACACTAGTGTTGTATCCTCTCCTCCCCTGCATCCTGTGCATCGGGGAGCCCAACTGTACTGGCCAGTTTCCAGAATGAAATCATGTAGTCTGCTATCAGCACTATGAATTTATGTTTTCAGAAAATCCTGATGTCATAGCCTGAGACCAATTATCAATGAGGAATTATTGATTTTAATGTCAAGTTGTGCAACCCACTGGAGAGGAGGAGGAATAGAAGAAAACGGCCAAGAATGAACAGGCTATTCAATGACTTTAAAAACAACAAAAAAAGAATTAGTAAGAGTCTCTGATATCCAGAACAATTGCAGTCATGGCCAAAAAAAAAATTATCTAATTTTATTCCACTAGAGACTTATTGTTGGGTCCAAATTTCTTACTGCAGTTTGCTGGAACAGAAAAATCAAACAGTTCAGCTGAAACGGTCAATATGTGTGCGACTGACAACATAAATGGCAAAAGCACTCTCTAATATTACACCAATTTTACCCAGCAAATGCTGCAGTCAGACATGGAAGGCATGACTTCATCCAGGGGACAAATGACAGCTGGATCCGGGGGCAGACAAGGGGTGATATACCTGTGCCACACGATGCCAGTACGTGCCTGCCAGGCTGATGCCAGCAGCGAGTGAAACCCCTCCACAGAACCCGAGTTTCACCAAGAGTCAACCAGGTAAAGCTCTTACATTCCACGTGGTTTCACGGCAGCTCAGGTGTCCGTGTGTTTCAGCACATCATCCAGCAAGTGCTTAAAGGAAAAGTGTGAAGGGACTGGCTCATCAAGCAGCAACACTCACTTGAGCACCACGGCTCCCTCCTAATGGTTCATCCTTACTGGAAAGGGGTGGCCCTGTTCCTACCTCCTCTCTTGTACCAACCCTGGCACTTGTATCATAGAGCAGTACATCAAATCAGCTTATTAGCAGAGGAAAATTAACCTGGCCCAAAGAGTTTAATGCCAGGTCAGCAAGACAAATCAGTCTTACAGAGGGTCAGATCAGTGTCAGACTCGACAAGGATGAATGGAGGGGGAACAGCAGGCAGAGGAGGAACAAGAGGGGGTGTATTCTCCTTCTTTGGACAGGAGGGAGCTATTCCATCAGCTCAGACTACGTTGCAGAACTCAACCCTAAGGAGCCAGACTGTCTCACTTTGCCTCAGAGAGGACACCAACTTTTTTCCATCAGCTGCTGCATTCAGAGATCTCCAGTCACGTTCAGCGTCATGCTAATGTTGTCCCATCCCTCAGCACAGGCAAACCCACTGCAGGAACCCTGGGTACAACCTGCTGATAAGAAGTGAACAGCAATCCCCATGGTGGTAATCCTGCAGGTAGAGCCCAGGCCAAGCACCCTGCTAGCACGGGCCAAAGAAATGTTGCCTTCTGCAAGCTTTCAGAGCAAACACCCTTTAAACCTGTGGTTCTTCAGTGATTGCCTCACTTCAATACAGCAGGGTTATACAATTTCAAGGCAACAAATGTCATTTTGATAGGAATCAAATGCTCATTTAAGAAGAAGAAAAAGAAAAAAAAGCAGCATGTTTCCTTATTTTACTTTTCCAAATCTTCCATGAGGTGCTAGTTTGCTAGATGTAGCCAAAAAGCAGAACTAATGCATCAGTCTGATCCCCCTATTAAGAGATGATGAATCTAGAACATTTCTGAACTGTATCCCAGGCATCCTCTTCTGCACAGGGATGGATTAGCAGGTCAGCCGCGCACTGGAACGCTGCTCAGAAAGCAGCCATGGGGTATCCACTTCACAGAAACAGCTTGGTCTCAAAGACATCAGCAAACAACTAGGCAATGACTCCTCATTTGCGTTGGAAGAAGGAGACAGTGAAAAGTACAATTTGTGACCATGGTTTTAACATTCACTGAAAATTAATGTCACTGAATAAAAGGCTGCCTTTTTTGACCTCACTATTCCCAGAGGGAGACAGCAAAGGAGATGACAGGGGTCCCCTTCATGTGTTTAAGCATACAGTCACCCTTCGTTATTTTTACTTGCCAGTAAAAGCCACCAGCTGAGCCAGTACAACAGCCCACAACCACCAACAGTAAATGTCCTCTTTCCTCACACCACCCCTGTGCTCCTGACCCTCCATGAGCCAACCCAACTCCCCATCCCAGGGGCCAACCCATCTGCTCTCATTGCATCAGCTCACTGCAGGTCCAAGTCAGGAGCAGTGGGAGGATGGATGGATGGATGGAGACAGTGTGGGACCCACTCGAACAGGAATGCAAGGTGAGGGGCAGCTGGGTCTGCCTTCTGCAACAGCCCCCTGTGGCAGCCCTGTCCTACCAGCCATGCTCCTGGTATGATGACCAGCAGCACAAACCCCTTCAAGCTTCACATCTGCTCTTAAAGCACACATTGAGCCAAAGCTCAAGACATTGGAGATACTTTCACCACTAGGATACCACAAAGGGTTGCAGCTTGCGGAAAGGGGCGATTTTTTTAGGACTGTTTAAAGACATTATTAAAACCAAGTATCCCAAACCCAAAGCATCCAAATATCCCTGATTACTTTAGAAAATAAAGTAAGCTTGTACACAAGTCTTTTAAAAATATCCTTCTACAAGGAAGGTACGTGTCTAACTAGTAACAAGGTTTACTTCTAATACCTGAACAGGCAGAACTAGACAAGCTATGGAGTCTTGGTCCATCTGCTCTAGTGCCTGCAGCTTCTCTGCACCCTGCAGTGTTTTATCCAACTAACACAAACATTAAAAATATGCACATATATATATAAACGTGTGTATATATACGCACATGTATATATACCCATACATATATATATACACACACATACACAGACACTCCTAATATGCCAACATCCCAAAATAAGAACATTAACCAGAGATATATCAAAGGTCTGTAAGTTATTTCACTGGAGGAACATATTTCTCAGTACAGAACAGCTTTCCAACACAAACCTATGGTTATTATCCTAAAGCAGGAGGCACAGGAGCTAAGCACAAATTCCTCCATATAGGTTTAAAAAATATCTATTAGCTACAGCATCACCTTTAGAGTGCAGGATTAAGTACATAACAAGAGTATCCCTGTGGGCAAGTATATTTAATGCCATGCCAAACTCCTCCATGACACCTCTGAAGAGCAGAGCTCTTTGGAGCTAAAGCAACTAACTGTCTTCTATGTTGTAAGAGCAAAGAATCAATCTAACCACTCTTTCTCCCTTTTTAGTTTTGGATAGTATGTCTTCCTGGACAGAAGAGATCCCCTCAGTATTTTTACACTGTCACTTCACATGAGAATGGAAACGTAATGCACCCCCTTGAACTAAACTGTACATTTTACAATTTGTTAACCCTTACAATCAGGCAACAAATGCGGCTTTAAAACCTTGCAATTTTTGATGGAATCATCCTACTGTGAGGTCTTTCTCATGAAGACACAACAGTGTCTGTCCAAGGACAAGAATACTGAGGAGATCTTCCTAGCTCACCTCTGAATCAAAGCTGCTCTGGTGAAACGGTGTAACTTGAGGCCATTTGGAACGTTAGTGCCTACTGTTAATTGAGTCTTTCTTTGGCTTCATAGGTGGCACAGGGCATCTAGTTAAAGAAGAATAAGGCAGAAAAAAAAAAGTTGGCATTGTCACTTGTCTTACTGCTTGCTGATGTGAAAAAGTCTGTTTCTACTTCATGGAAAATATTTATGAAAGCCAAAACCAGCTACTTCATTTCTTTGCCTTTTTATTAAGCAGAATGACGTCACCAGAAATCCCAGGCCTTGCTTCAAAGGCTCACTATTGAAACCAAAGCCAAAAAAACAAAATCAAAACCACCAATGAACCTGATTAGATAAGAAAGGATCCATTTTGACCCAAAACATCAGCAAAACAATACCTGCACCAGCACCTGTGAGGGAGCAGCCCAGGAGAAGAGGACCTGGCTCCTCCAGCGGCACAGCCCTGGCTTTGAGTGTCCCCATGGAGCTTCCTGTAGTTGAAGGGAACTGCTGCTCTTCTACCACTACACATCCTGATGCAAAGTGTTATTTTAAGGATAAGGCTCTTCAGGTAGGCAAGATCTAAAAACGTCACTGTGAAGAAAAATATAAAAAGGAAGGAGAACACACATGAGTCTTCCAGCTCTCTGATCCTTATAGATTCAAAGCATGTTTATCCCTTTTGTAAGAAAAAAAAAAATAGACAAACAAGAGTTGAAGTTTAGGACAAACATGAGATAAGGCACTATTTTAAGGCCATTTATTACATTTCCTGTGGAAGAATTAAAAATTTTCTTTTAAGCTTTAAATTTTCTTATCCCTGTGTTTCATGACCAACATTTTGGCTGGAACAAGTCTAGTGTGTTAAAGGAACAAAATTAGATATAAGTTAGGTACAGCCGATTCCAAACTTTGATAACTGAGACTCAAGGGGAAACAAGGCATTTGCAGAGAGCTCCATGCGAGTGAGCACATCCTGGCTTCATTTCAGGAGAAAATGTCCCACAGCTGAGAATGCGAAGTGGGAGAGCAATAGCTCTGAGCAAAATACCAACATCTAATGCAAGAGCACTGAAGTTCTCACCAGAGGAACTCCTGCCCCTCCCTTAAATTACACTGACAGGGTTTTAACCAGACAATCGAGTAGATGGTGTGGCGAGGTTAGAACTGGAGACATTACCTTATTTTACCATTACACAGAGGGAGTGGAAACAGAGAGCAGGCGACACCAGTACGCGGAGGCGTATTACAGATAGGAGTCTGGGCAGATTCTTTCCCTTGTGTCCAAAAAGGAACCCAGCCCCTTTTTCCACCCCATCTCACCCCATCCTACTTTTGCCTTTTTTTGGCTGTGCTTGCTCCACCACAGCATGGCACCAGGCACCCAGCTATCTGTGGTTGAGGAGATGGCAACCTATCTGCTCCTCAGCAGCTTCCCAGGGAACAGACCCAGCGCCTGGAGAGCTGCTCCGGTCGCAGGAGTTTCCACAGAGCATCTATTAATGAGGAAGGTGTATTAAGCTGAATATCCAGATAGAATAACACCCTTATGGGCACTGGTAAATACTGGGCTAAAGACAATTCCTCCTCCTCTCCCCAATACTATTGAGACATTGGTTCCACCTACACCTAATATAAAATGAGTAATAACAATAGAACATATAACTTGCCTTTAATTCCAAGAAACAACCCAATAACTAGTCTTACAGAACAAACCCATAAAGTAATTTAGCCCATTATCTGTTAGTCTGGCCCCCTCAGCCATCTCATGCCTGAGCAATGCTTCCGCTTCTGAGAATTCACATACTAGAAAGATCTCTTTTTACTTTTTTTAAACCGAATGCCATGAACCTAATTCCCTTCTATTCCATGCAAGTGGGCATTTGTGGCTCCATTTCAGAAAGGAAATATTTCAAAGGAGAAGTAACCAGTGTGTGGTGGGCCACAGGGGGAGAAAAGCACTTGTAAGAACAAAATAAACGTGAACACTTTTCATGCACAGAGACAGGAACCCCCCCCACTGCAAGAGCTGTTTAAAGGCATGGTAGTACAGACTAGAATCTGGGGAAATGGCAGAGGAGAGAGAGAGATTTCTGTGGTTTTCATTTTCTTTTCTGATATTCAGGGCTTGAACAACACAATAATATGCTCTTAACTCAATTTCACTGTACCTTATTTTGTTAAGCAAGAAGAATAAGCCTAGCAATCTGGGTAATAAATTAGAGGCAGTTGAGCACAGCACAGTCAGTAGTCAATCTCTGAAAAACTTCAGTAGGGTCAAAAAATCAGAAGTAGTACACATTTTGTTTTCCTGTTAAGCAAGCTGCTTGAGTTAAGAAGATAGGGAGGAAAATCAAAAGCACCAAAACAGTCAGCATCAAAACAGTTTTCAAACAAGAAGTTTGTGAACAGTCTCAGCACCTTTTATCTTTTGCAACCTCAGTTCCCCCCAATGGCTGCTTTCCAAAGTAAAGATCAATTCTATTGCTTTTAGGGGAAAAAAGCCCCAAATGGTTAGTTCAGCCTGTTCTGTTCACCCCTTGTTTTTGGAAAAATCACTAAACCAAACAGGGAATCGGCAAGCGGAATACCAAATATTTGTATAGAAAGCCAGAGGGGTGCAAGTCCACCAGTCCAGCTGAGAGACCTCCACTCCTGGCACCGCAGGGTGGGCAGCAAAGCAGAGGGGCAAACCCAGCTGGGACCTTCCTGGGAAAACTTGAGAGCCTCAGGAAATTTTGTGCACGTTATCTTCACCACATCAAGTCCAGAACCTAATGAAAACCACCAAGACAAAGCATCTCCTTAGTTCCGAAGTCCCTAGACTGGAGAGCCAGTTTGAACCAGCAGGGTGCCAGATGTTTCCAGATGGAAACCTCAGCACTGGCTTTATGGAGGATGACGTAGCACCCGCAGCCATAAGCCTGCAAGCTCCAGGGTTACTCACTGCGTGAGGCTGTGGCCCCACAACTGGCAAAGCTGAACCCAACTGGCCTCAACGCGACCTCACTCCACAACCTGGGGGATTTCTCCTCACGCCAGCCCTGGTGCCTGCTGGATCCCATGCTGAACCAATTCAAGTTCCTAGCCTACCAGAAACGTTTGCCTTTTTTTTCTTTTATTTCCCAGATAATTCCTCAGTTATGCTGACCGCTCTGTTTTTCTTTCATCTTAAAACTGCATTGACAAGGAACAGATAATAGAGATGAGCCCTCCATGACCACTGGTTAAATATTAATTTATTAGAGGTTGGAAAACAAACATCCGGGGTTTCTCCCCTTTATCCAAAACTATACCTCATCTGTCAATATTTAACAATTTCGCCCTTTCTTTTGTCCTGTATGCACTACCCTTATCTTTCCCTGTTGCACATTGACCATGATGACACACGGGAGCATGGCCCAGTTTTAGCCAACTCACTCAACCAGTTTTCTCTATCTTTATTAAGAGATCAGCCTTTTTCACATCAGTCCTCCTGCCACGGTACAGCGCCTCTATCTCCATCTAACTCACTCCTCTCGATTCACTACATAGGAAGACTACCTTATTTTAATTTAGATTTTAACTGATTGATGCAACCAAAACTTTAACCTGCACCTTTGTAGACACTTTCCTCGGTGGGCTGAGGCGGCACCAAGGCAGACACAATGCCACAGTTTGCTTTGCACAGGTAAGAGAAATGTCATGAAAAATAAATCTGTTCTTCCCACGTTATTCCTGTTGCCCAGCATGAAGGGCTGGACCGATTCTTCACATTCTTCATCCAGATACAGATGCAAACGTTGACAACAGACGTAATTGGATTCAGATACCAATAAAGGCATTTGGCATTTACAATAAAGAACAGGAAGTTTAAAACACCACTACAGCCTAATCATCAGTTGATGTACTAGAGATCACTTCAAGAGGCCCTTTTGGAAAAACACGACTCAGGAAACAGCTTTAACCAGTAGGGCTTTTTTTGTTTGGTTAGTTTTTTAAATGCTTTTACAATTTTGGTCCAATTTTCTCATGATGAGAAAACTCATGCCTTTCAGCAACAAAAGTAGTGAGGGTAACGTATTTAAAATGTGACGTGGAAGAATTCAAGGCAATGTCACAGAAAACCTCTGTGTTCCAGGTTCAGTAAACCTAATAGCTCTCTCTTCCACTGCAACAGTTAGGCATATCGGTATGTTTAAAACACAAGAATCGGGTAAAACAGACTTCCAGCATTTTTAAAAATTAGTCCAGATCTGTACTGAAAACTGACAGCTCGTCAGCCTCTCCATTTTACGTCAGAAAAATTTGCCCGTTTTCATCATGTCAAGTCTGTTAATTTTGGTTTCCTACCATACCTTTGACATCTGATATGTTAATTTATTAACGTGCTAATCTTCATTAAACATTAAGTGCTATGATGTCCATTTCAGCACTGATCAAATTTCACATTCACTCCAGTTGTAATAATTACACTCTAGTGAATCTACAAGGCTTCGGTTGGTATCAAGTACCTTACGAACCTCCAGAAGTTTCTAAACTTTTAGCAAACACACTTTGAAACGCTGCACATGCCCATTTCAAGGCGCAGTGACAGTCGGTGCCTTCCCCTTCCCCTCAGCAATGCACCTCCACGAGACCATAAAATTGTTACACACAGAACAAGACTGTGTAAAGACCTATTGCTTCTTCTGAGCTTAAGAAAAGCAACAGCAAAAAAACAACACTTATTTGGAGCATAAATCTAACTTAGGGTTTTAAGTAAAAGTTTTAAAGCAGCAGGTGGTATATGCACACAAATAGCCCAGAGCAGCAGACATTTTAAAAGCGAGGCACCTAAAACCCCTGTAGTTTGATGTAGTAGCACAGCACCCACTTAGGAGGTCACAGGGAACAGCACTCTTTTATGGCAGAAACAAAAACAACCCACGCATTTCTGCACAAAACTTTGCTAATAATTATCATTGGCTTTGTTCATTGTTCACAAAGATGCTCCCACTATCCAGGTATTAAAGACAAATCAAGGACAGAGAGAAGCATCACCTAATACAGGACAGCAGGCAGGCAGCGTATCTACATAATGCTGCTTCACTGGCAGCTAAGTATCACAAGAGGTTGAAATAACAAAATTCTCTATTTGTTGGTCACCTGATAAGAAGCCTTAAGTATCGCACAATATCTGCACACAATTTGTCCCAGTCAGGATCACAGTTAGTTTAATTAGACTTACAGTGTGGAAGAATAAATAAGATCCATCAAACCAGCCATCTGGACCCTTGAAATGATTACAATTTGATCAATTCAATATGTGAACCAAAGTCTAATGTTTATCTCTCAGCACTTTTATTAGGAGATTAAGCAAGCAAATGCCAACTGCTTACAGTGATACTGGATCCTAGGACACTGCATTTGTTACTGGGCTTTGTGTTTTACTGGTAAGACGTCAAAAGACAACATGGACAAAAATCCACGGGTTTTGCTGTCAGGTCACAACAAGAGGCCAACCCACCCGGAGAATGTGGAGCCACAGCCTAATCCCTTTCCTCTCCAAAGCAGGGTCTCGCAGCACCTCGTGTGCCAGGCTGGCAAAGGGAATCCACACGGGCACCTCAAGTCTCCAGACCACCCTGTGGTAGCAAAAGGCAGAGGTACGCTCCATTCCATCTTCAAGTGCCACTGGGCCCTTGGCTCCAATGAGGACAAAGCTGTGCAAAATTTAGATTCATCTCTGATAAAACAGCAACTTCGCTTCTGCCTCCACACACCCATACACCCAAGTGTATTTCAGAGCCTGGGAATGGTTTCAGTTAACAAACAGAATAATAAAAAATTATCCAGACGTTCAAGAAAATAAATGAAGCCTCTAATCTCAATGACTAGTGTATGCTTCCTTACTGCCTTCTCTGCCAGAGAGTCCAATAAATCAGATGGATAACTAAGGAAACCTAGAACAGTGGAGAATTTCAAACGATTGCAAGGAAAGCAACTCAGCCACCACCCAAATTAACTCCAAATTTCAGGTAACACAACCCCTCAGTGGGAGGCAACAAAAAGCAAAAGGTAAGTATTCTACTCTTAAGTCATCCTGTTTGTACAAATGTGTAAGTGCAAACATATACTTCCATTCCAATCATCCACTTTTTGCTGCTTCCATATGACAGAAAATGAAATTTAATGTCACAGGAGGCAAAGCAGCATGAGTTATTTAAGAGGAAGTTCCATTTCCACCTCCAGCTCTTCCACTTGTTAGTGGAAAAAAGAATTTTTATCTGTAATAAGATGAAATAAAAAGACTTTGGATAAAAAGGAAAATCAAAACTTTCCCCTTAGGTTCATGCTTCGTTTGGCTGACAGGAGTCCTCCAAGGATGCTATTAGGAGGGATTGACAGAATTGACAACACCCTGACCAACCTTGTGCCCGTCCTCCTCCTCAGGCTGAACATCCCCAACGCGTTCCTTGGAAAGAGAGATCAATCAGCACCAAGAGTGTCACCAGTGCCTTTCTGGCAGTTTTATCTGTGGTTGGTATCACATTGAAAGGAATATTTTGAATAACACTGCTTGTGGTTTAAAATTTGTGAAATGTATCACCACAGTAACATATTCTGCAGCACCGATCATGCTTCTTGGAGCACATCACACCATCTTTTTGGGCTCACCCAGAAAAACTAAAAGTGAAGGGTTCCTCACTGACACACAACCAAATGAAAGCTACTACATTTTTCAAAGTCTCTTGATCACTATGACTTATAATGCCTTGACCCGTAAGATGATCACGCTTTCCAGGAAGACATCTAGAAACATCTCATCTACACGGCAACGACCACAAGTGGTACCTGCAGTGCAGCAGCTTCCAACTAAACACACAGGGTTCAGAGAAGGTGCCATCTGCCAAGGGACATTGGCCAGGGTGTCCTGTTCCTGAAGAATTTCCCAGACAGGAAAAATTCCACCACACTAAGGAGGTAACACAGTAAAAAGCTAGTAAGAAGAGAGGATCACTTGTCTGAGCCACGTAACAGCTGAAAAAGACAGGGATCCTTCAGAAGGTTTGTTGGTTGCTTTATTTCCTCTGTACCCTGCTTCTATTTTAACTTGAACCATAGCTTCCCATCCCTTGTAGCTGGCACGTGAGTTTAGAAAGTTTGCAGAAGCAATGAATTTTAAATGAGGAAACTCAGACTCCAGTAATTTTATACCAAAGTCTGAGTCCTGGAAAAGGCACGTCGTGCCAGCTCACTTGGAGCAACAGTGAGATCGGGGGGATGAGAACACGCACAAGCAATTGCACGTGGTATCTCACAGAAAACAAGATTAGGCAAGCATGAAGGTTGCCTATTTTAGCATTTTATTTTATAAGAACTGGTTATATGCAAATAGGTTGTAGCCTGAAGTTCCTGGTGAGCTGCCAACACCTCCCCAAGCATCAAAGACAGCATATAGTGAAGGACATTACTCTCCAGTTGATGCCCAGTTGTTTTGGTACACAACTCCCATTAAAGCATTCATGAAAAGAGAGTCGCATAAATCCCTTGCGAAGTCAAAGGGCTTTTACTGGCACGATAGACTAGAGACAAGATATCTTAATGACATTTCCAAGGCAACAGAGAGGAAGGTGCAAGAAATTCCCCTTCCACCCTCCCTCTCCTAAGAATTAACTTGGGAATTAGCAAAGCATTGGATTTTAAGCAGAATTGACATATCTGATCAAAACAAAGATTCTCCCCAAACAAATGCATTTATTTACATGAGATTAGTTGTACTCTGCACACTAGGAAGGTGGGTAAAGGAAGGTAGGTCTGGAATTTATTTATTAAGTGGCCATCACTTAACAGACAAATAATTCCTTCCCCTTTCCCCCTTTTTTGTTTCTCCCCTTGCCCACTAGCTAAAGGGCAGCAGTTCATACCGCATTGTGCGCTCCGGCAGCAACACTTGTAGAGCTGCTGCTGAACTGTTGAGATCTGATTGAGCTGAATACTTTTGGGATGGAGGTGGGGGAAAGGAGAGGATATTGCAACCATTTTCTAGACGCATCTGTTCCCCAGTTCCATTCCCTATGCCGGATGAGCTTTTCTCCCAGCACAACGGGCCACTGGGGAAAAGTATGCACTGGTATCTTGGGATGAGAACACCTCAGTCTTCAACATACCCATGATCAAACAGCCTTGCCAAGAAAATGCTATTGAACTCCACGTACATCAGATGGTGTACTGAGGTGAGCATCTATAGCCTGGACAGGAGCCAAACATCAACTACTTGGATCTGAATTACTGGTGATCTATACTTTTATTTTCTCACCATACACACTTAGGAAGACCCCTAGTATCAACAAGGGGAAGTAAGTGGCACGCAGGACTTTTATTTTTCAAGATCATGAAGACTTTCAGCTGAAGATCACCGTATCACCTCTCCCTACAGACCCAGTACTGTGTCAGCCTGTAGTGACAGTTACACACTGTGGGGCTCAGCTAGTATCAGACACGGCTTGCCAGTAAGGCCACCAAGACCTTGGTCTCTTGGTAGAACATATGCAACTAGAACATAAATACTCATGAAAAGAGCTTGAAGAGAAAGAAGCTTCCAACGTGCTGTTTCAGCAAGGGTTCCAGCCCTTTTCAATTGCATCTACTACTCCTTTTGTATTCCAGTGACACCCTGTGGCAGTTACCTACACTGCAGTCTTTCCAAATTCAGCACTGACAAAGGACTATGGGGAACAGAATCATGGAACAGCTTAGGTTAGAAAGAATCTTAGTTTTATTGACTGAGCTCCCCAGCTCTTGTACTGCAACACCAAACTGCACTTCACACTCCGGTATCTCTGCCTGTGCAAGTGACACAAGTGTCTTCTGAGGGACATTCCCATTGCTACCAGCCTGCCACCACACAGCCCCAATTTTCACTGCATTAGAACACTCACCTGCCACTTGCAGATTTTGAGGACAGAGATGGGAGTTTTAGGGATGCAGTGAGTAGCTCAGAAGCATTTTAGACTCTCTTCCTTCCCACTTTTTGTTCTGAGTTTCACTGATTCCTAATGGCAGACTTGTTCTGAAGAGAACAGCAAAGTGAAATTTGGCACACCTAGCTCTTTTTCTTAGGATTTATTTTAGATTTTTAACACCAGAAGATAGGGAAGTAAGACCTCTTCCTAATTGAATTGACCCCTAAAGATGGTAGCAGAAATCTGTGATATTTATAAGCAGAGAGATTCCTCATTAAAGTGCCGTTTCAAACACATAATTACCACTCACACTTTCCTCTGAGAGAGTAGACATTTCTCATTCAAAGAGTCAGGTATTTTGTTTCAGAATCCGCAGCCTTTCCCTGTGCATTTCTATCTGAACGTCTATACTGCTCATTGCCATAGTTACTAAAGACACTAAAATCTTCTGTCCGTGTGTCAGAGCTGCCCTCAGGAACTCAGTCACCACTCCGAGGTCCCATCCTTTTCCTGATCATCAGATGTTGCCATCACAGCATGACGGACACATCCCAGACACAAACTTCTTGTTTCTCTACATCTAAGCACCCAATATGTAACATAGCAGTTCCTATCTAGTAAACACAAATACTTCATGATCTAATGGCTGGAAGAATCCAGCCAAAGTGGAAGGAGCAGTAGATCTCATAGCAGCCAACTAAAGAGGAGAGAACCAAATTAATGGCACCAAGAGGGAGCTTCACTAGGTCCCTCTCTCTTTCTCCCACCCCATCCAGCCTACAGAGTGGAAATTTACTTTACAGGCTTTAGTCCACTGAATATCACTGTTGCAATATTCCAATAGGAGCAATCTTGGAGAATAATCACTCCAAATATACAGGCTACTAAAACATCTTGGTTTTCATATATTCCAGAAGTATCTCAATAAAGCATGAAGACATTCATTAAGACATTGCTTTTCCAAAAACCAGGTTGGAGTCCACAAGTCTGTCAATAAAGCCAAGTAGCCCAGTAACTGGATTCGAAAATGACAAGGCACACTTCAAAATTAACAACTGATGGAAGCCAGGCCAGCCAAAGCAGACAATCACTGCCCTTCTAGCACCTTTTGTCCACCAGTCAGGACATCTCGAATGTTCACAGTATTACCAGGGTGGCCAGAAAAACAATGCAATGAGATTGGAGAGCAAACTAATCACAAAATCCTTAAGGGGAGGGAGAGGAGGAGGCAGAGCAATGTAAGGAAGCTTCTGCTGCTCACACAGTTCCTTTGCAGTGAGAGAGTAACCTCTGTTTCTTTTGCTTCTTCATGCTGAAGACCTTTTACAAGTACGGAATTCTAGCCATAAGTAGGAAGAAGTTTATTTTTCAAGAAAGTCTCCACAGGACTTTCCTGTAAGTACAGCTTACAAGAAAGACATAGAGAAACCTTTCAGCAGGGCCTGTAGTGTCAGAACAAGGGACAACGGTTTTAAACTCAAAGAGGGTAGGTTTAGGTTGGTGATAAAGGCGGCATTTTCATTATGATGAGGGTAGCAAGACACCAAAATAAATTGCACAGAGAAGTTGTGGATGCCCCATCCTTGGAACTGTTCAAAGTCAAGTTGGACACGGCTTTGAGCAACCTGATCTAGTGGAAGATGTCCCTTTCCATGGCAGGGGATTGGATCTTTAAAGGTCACTTCTGACCCAGACCATTTTATGGCTCTATGATTCCATTCAAGACTTCATTTCTTTCAAATTTCTATTTTAGATACATGCCTGGACAAAGGGTTGCTGCTTAGAAATCTTTTTTGTGAACATCATACAGAAAAGCCTGTTTCTTTAGCGCACCCTTTTGTATCTTGAGTTTCCAAAACAAATTACCAACTTGACATCAAATACTGTCAGAAACCACTGATACAGCCTAGAATCTATTTGTCACACAGTTTCTGCTGAGGAACTAAGAAGTAACAAGACTTTTCTTCTTATACAAACTGTGAAACCTTTTGCTTTTCATTTAAACTGCTGGCAATTAAAGTTAAATCTTTTTTCCTGCAAGAAGAAATAGTCACAAATTACACTGACTTCCTTCAAAAAGACCCACAAGATTTACTTTGTCTTACAAAATCTGGAGCATGCCATGTACAAGACATGCCCAAAACAGAACTCCAGAAACACACACTGTAACCTCACCCACGTCCTGCTCCCTGGCTCAGATCTAATCAGTCAAGGACAACCAAGAGCGTCAGCCTCAAGCCATTTAAATTTGATTGTTAAATTAACAGATACATCATTCAAAGCTTTTGTTCCTACTATCAAGCTCCCAACATTTTGTTTGCCTTAAGCCTTGCTGACCTTGGCAAAGACTAGGAATGATATTTGTAGTTGGATGACTAGTTCTCAAACAGTTTCTCCTCTACTACTCACACTCACCAGTAAGTCCTGTGTATGCACCTGTCTCTTGTTTACCACAACATTGCACTGCCATCAGAAAGACAGACCTCAATGCTTCCCGAGGCTTGGGACAGATGCCGATGCCCTCTGGAAGAATGCAATGAGCGTTCTGTTTACACAACACAAACTTAAAACATAAACATTCTTTTAAAAAGTTTTGGGGAAGCATTGTAACAATGTTTAAGTCCTTACCCCACCCATCTTTAATTACTAAGACAGACTGTACAGAAAAAAAAAAAAAACAGACACAACAGAATATTAACGCTTCACTTTCCACCCCTACCCACTCCTTCCTCACTTAACTGTGGTCATTAACCATCCCTAATTTAATGCTCTCCTTTTGGCCTACCTGTTGGTAAAGGTGCTCTAACTGCACTTTGTCAAGAGTATCCCATCTCCTCCCAGCAGCCCTCAATCCCCAAACCCTCATACAAGGTCATAAAAAGCCAAATCCCTGGTCAGAGGTGATAACTTACAGACCCAGCAAGACCCTTTCTGAGAGAAATCCCACACTGTAGTACCTTATCAACCTTCCACAGTCATGACCACACAGAAAATTGCATTTTCAGTTGTTTTTCCAAACACCTTCATAAGATGGGCTGCTTTGTTCATAAGCTACAGAAGCATCACCGTTCTGAATTACTCAGAGAAGATGAGTGACTTTATACACAGCTGGTGATGCCTTCATGCTATGAACTGACTGCAAGAACCAGGGACACTGAACAGACAGAAGCTTCATTTTCATGCAAATACCCTCAGGAAGCCACATAAAGGAAAGGAACAGCACATCACTTTTGTTCTGTATTGCTTACACAGAAGTCTCTACAGCGAATGCTTAAGACTAGGGAGAAGGTCTGAGACTTCTTCCTCTGTTGCTCCCAGGAGTCTAGATTATAAACTGTCCTCCCTACTCATCAGAAAAGAAAAAAAAAAAAAGAAGAAAAAGGGCTTGTTTCATCAAGAAGTTAAATTCCCTGCTAGCATTTCTAATAGACTTTTTTTACATTCCGGGAAAAAAAATAATAATGCAAACACTCTAAATACACAGCAGTTTCTAGAGAATAACAGCTGGGCACTTCCCTCCCAGGTGTACGCCCTAGGAGTAGTTTTTCTTTCCTCTCAGTTTGGGTGGGATTGGGATTTGACATTTACAAACAGCAATGCAACAGCATCCCCTGGAATGCTTTCCTAAACCCACCATATGTGGGACACTCTCCCCTTTCTGTTTACAAGAATACAGCACCAGAGAAGAGAGTCCAAAGACATTCCTGTCCTTAGCTCACCATAGTAGTGCTACACAATCACTTCAAGACCGTAGTGCACACCCCAATGAATGGCTATGTCCAACAGGGTCAAACACTGAAATCAGTAAATGCTTAAAAACTCAAACACAGCTTGTTATACATGCTCTGTAACAACAAGAGGACTTCAAAGAAGGCAAACGTTACTCAGAAGGGCCCTACACAACCCTAGCTGTAAAATTAACACATTTTTGAGGTACAATTTTTGCTGTAGAAGTCAAGGAAAACCTAGTATGAAAGATATAACAGAGACAACACTGTAATTTTCTTCCATGTAAGGTTGTACAATGCTAAAGGCCTCCAGCTTCACTGATCACAGCTCAACCCAACACAGCTAGGAGAGACCATGCTTCAGCTTCTCAGGCCTTTGTCTCACAAGAACACGCAGTCTCCTCGTGACCATGTGCTTCCCCAGGTCCAGCAATTTATCTATTAGGCTGCTTCTGAGACTAAAAGCAAAATAAAATCCCTTGGCTCAAGCAAAGCTGAAGATTGGTGAGGGGGGCTGTAAATATACTCAAGTGACTCGGATGTGGGGTGCTGGGAAACCCATCTCTCACACTCATAGTTGCTTAGTTTTGTGTGCTCAGCGAGTAGAACATCTGCACTTGGATAACTAGGCCTGGGATGGA